>JAKTVV010000076.1:0-50959 GCA_030581715.1 Petasospora mississippiensis | reverse complement strand
TACGTAAGAGTTAAGCGCTCCTCTAACCAACGATCCCCCTCACGAGAAGGTTGCCATTTGCAAAACAGTGTGGTGTTCGTAGCTCATATAGAGATTGCCCCCATCCTCGAAGTTATGTGTGTGTTTTCGGAGAGATGTGATTCTCGCAAACCATTAACAAAACAAGGAGTGTGTTCAGGCCGATATTTTGACAGCTGTCAATGTGATCATCACATCTAAGCCCAGCTACCACTGTCTATCATACTGTCGAATCCTTGTCTAGTACGTACATAAAGGGGTTTTCTGATGTGTTGAACTTGCTGCTGTTTGAATAGTTGACGATCCTAGCATAATTTATAGAGCCTTTATACCGCCTCGCAAATCGTACAGTTCACATGTAGGCGCCGTTCCGCATCTGCCTGCCCACTGACCAAAGTATGAGACCAAAGATAAGCTTTCCAGGGGTATTAGTTGCAATATTAGTTGATTTTTCGCCTAGTTTCCGTAGTGGAATGAAAGAAAAGTTTGTTTTGTGGTCAGTGGTGTAGGGTTTAAAACGTTTCAATCAACAGAATACATGTTTACCGCATCGCTTTCAACCTTTCCTCAGATACGTTTCTGAACCGGTTTGTCCCGATTATCTCTCTCTCTTCTAATCCGATACCCATTTTGATTTTACGCATCTTTGGCCAAGGGCTCGATTTCACGACGGTTCGGCTGGAAGTGGACTAAAATTGTGTTCGGCCCCCGAGATAGCGCTTTATCTTGACGGTGGGGGAGGCATCTCTTCCACAACGGAGTGAGTATTTCATTTCAACGATGCACGATTGTATTGAACGTGAGCTTCATATGGTGATGAGCTCTCTTGAAATCTTTTTTCCTCCCTTCAAGTATAAACAGCGTGTCCAAGATGTTTGATCGAAAATCTTGTCGATGATAAATAAGACGTTTCGCACCCCGCAGTATGTACTTACTCACTCAACAAGGGTTTAATGTCTCTGGTTTACATGGAAACATGTTCTACTAGCACGTTGCAATCTTGTAAATCCTTTCCAAACTAACTGATCTTTACACCTCTCACAAGTTTGTACGCATTACCGGAACTGGTGAACGATCACATATATATGCTGCAGCCTTATGCACAATGTACGAAGTTGAAGCCCATAATGCGTCTCGCTTGATCACCATGACGATTGTCTTTCAATTTCTCCAAATTTGACACGAGGTAAGGTTTAGGGACTTTCCGATATATAATAACAAAAGAGGAGAGTACTATATTTTGGAAGTCAGGTAGCACTACTGTAAAATCGTTTTCGGAACTCAGCTGGCGCAAAGTCTGCCTGCTTAAGCGCTCTTTTTGATTAGAGCACAGCTAGAAGTAGGCGCTTATATATAACCCTTTTCTGCAGGTAAGCCTTCTTCAAAGTGTTTTAAGGAAGTCTCAAAATTCAAATTTCTGGATTTTATCTTCAAAATAAGCAACTACAGCATTGCATGGAGTCGGAAAGTCTTGCAAATTGGGCCGATCCTCATGCGGCATCTTGAAAGAAGGCATACAGCAGCCAAATATCGGGACACCCCAAATTAATGATCAACAGTGTCTGACCTAGTGTCTAGTCCAGTTTCTTTAATCTATATACTTTGGTTCCAGATCTATATATCAGATCTCATGATGGTGGTTAATTGGCGAACGTCAGGGAGTAAATTATGAGACAATATTATTGTGGTGACAATAATGGCAGTACGCGCAAATCTGATAAACACCCGGACACCTAACCCGAACATCTCAAAAACACCTAGACACCACTTTATCACTTTGTAAATAGAATGGGTAGACTTTATAATGATTTTAAAGTGGAATCAGAGCTAATATAATATAATTACTATGCAGTAGTCAAATTAATATATATATAAATATAATTTAATATTATTAATATTTTAATATTATAATAATTAATTATATTAAGCTGCGCCTGCTGATCACGTACTAGATCAATTTCTGTAATCTTAATATAATAATTATAATTTATAAGTTTGCACTAGCTGCTAGCTGCTGTCATGACTCCGGCATTTTCAACGTCAGGCGTCGAGTAGTAATTATAATATATATAAATATATCATAATTAAACGATGTTTTGTCCTAAAAACCTACACATTTGATTGGTCATCGCCGGGAGCGGCTTTATATTAAATCCGAAGCCTGCCCCTGAATCCGAAGATGCACTTTGCCAGACGTGACGTGGATGACTCGATTAAAACAAGATATAAGAGAAGAGAGACCCCATGAAAACTATACAAGAATCCCAAGCGGTAATAACTTAGCCAGATGCTAGTATTGATATCGGCCAACAGGCTAAACTCATAGGAAGGGCTATGATGAAGGGGCGCCGTCAGTATGCATTAGTCTTCGTATCCTTAGAAGGGGGAAGGCTTCGAAGAGGTAATCCCAAAACACCATACGAACAGCTTCCAACAGATTAAGTTTACCACTTATATATGAGGGTTCCATATCTCCACCATCGGTGTCAGCTGATGTGAGGGAAGACGAACTCCGGCTCTGTGGCCGTTTTGACTTATCGGTTTTGTGTCACTGAATGGAACTGCATCATAAACATTAATGTTAAAGATTTCTCTTCAATCTTTCCATTTTGACTGATACAAATTCCTTTACAACCCATCCCACTGGTTCTTCTATATACACATACACAAGATGAAGTTTATCAGTGCCTTGCCACTTGCAGCCACTTTGGCGTCTTTCACTGCCTCAGCTCAAGCTGCTCCAGCTCGTGCTGCATCCGAGATTTTGAACAATCCCACTGATGTTGTTTTGAGAGCCGATTTCCCACAAGGTAACTCTCAAACTGTTGTTGGTGTTATCCAGTTCTACTCCTTGAATGGAACTACCAAGGTTCATGTTGATGTCACTGGATTGCCAAAGAACTCTGGTATGTTCTCTTATCACATCCACGAAAAACCAGTTGGTGCTGATAAGAGCTGTGCTGCTACGGGTGCTCACTTCAATCCGTTCGGTGCTTCTGAAGACTGTGAGGCTCTTGGAGATGATGCCTTGTGTGAGATTGGTGACTTGTCGGGTAAACATGGTTTGATCAACACTACATGCTTCGAGTTGTTCTATTACGACCCATACTTATCCTTAGACCCCTCTTCACCACAGTACATCGGTGAAAAATCCATCAATATTCACTTGGAAAATGGCGATAGATTGGCTTGTGCCACTATCAAACCATCCCGTGAGCCTGAAGATCTCTTGTTGTTAGACGCAGAGACTGAAGCCGAGGAAGTCAAGAAGTTCGAAGAGCTTGCCGGTATCTCCCATGGTACTTCTGCTGCTGCAATTCACGCCACCGCAGTTTCTGCTGATGGCGCATCTGTTGTCCTTGGAGATGTGGCTACGGTTGAAGCTCCAACCACTAAGGTGACTGCTCCAGAGTCAGTTGAGACCGAGGAAGAATTCGAGGTTCCTGAAGAAAGTACCACAGACTCTTCGCCACAAATTAGTGAGGATGAGGATGAAGATGATCAGGACTATGACTTGGACCAGTTGTTGCTTGAGGATGAAGGGAAGTCTTTGGATAACTCAACTGCGTTGGAGAATTCCAACTCCACCACCACTGAGCTCGCCAATGTCACCAACACTACAAATATCTCTGGTACTGACGAGGAGGAGAACAAAGCTACCTCCTTGAGCGCTGGCTTGGTTTTCTCCATCTGTGTTGCTGCTGCTCTCGGCCTCATGTGGTGAGTCTCATCGAATTCATTATGACCTCATTCCTTATTGTCTGTTTGATCTTCTGATTGACAGTCTTTGAGCTCTCTGAGCTCTCATTTTTTGTTGAATTTTCTATCCTAACTGATAGTTAGATCGCCTTGGGTGCCTTCTCATTTCTCTTTATATAGTTATCTTATCAGAATCAAACAATAAATGTATCTTTTCTTCCAATCCGGCGTTAGAAGACTCGAGGGCCGGGACAGTTGACACGCGAGGTATGGCAGAGGTTTCGCGAAATATGGTAGGAGGCACATCAACAGATCGCGGTCATGGTACCCCATCGCCCAAAGAGCGAAAAACTTCGGCCAAGTTCGAGGAGAGCATCAGCTGAAGGGAGACATTTAAAGGCCACATTATCCCAACCAAACCTTTCCAGCAGCGCGGTACTGTTGCATTGCTGAATTACACGCTCAGTTCACTGCCGGATACCGTAAGTTTGTCCATTGCCGTCACACAGGGCTCGGCGGCTCGGAGAACGGTACTAACATATACCAGATGACTGTTGAGTGGTCAGACTTCTCCCACACCCTGGAGAGGGATCTCTTCTACTCCAGCCATAAGAGTCGGATATCAGCTCTTCAGAAGATAGAGGAGCATGCCTCCTCAATTACGGAGCCATCAGACCCTACGATAGGAGCCATACAGGAGATCATCCTAATGCACTTCGATCACTTGGCGGACCCAGTCTCCATCAGTCTTTCAACTTCAATCCTCACGAAGACGCTCATGGTCAAGCCAGAATCAGCTAAAACTATAGTCAAGGTCCTCATGAAGCTCACGTCGAAGTACAAGTCCGTCGCGCTGGCAGACATGTCGGTGGCAGTCTCTTTCACCAACGCCATCGTCAACCAGTTTGCATCACAGAGCTTGTTCCAGGATATCTTTGAGGATGTGATAACGCTCCAACTTCAAATATTCGACATTGTCTTTTCCACAACATCGAAGGACGACAGCAACCATAAACAAAGAATAAGGAGATCGATTCTTGAGTCAACGAAGAAGAGCATTAGCCACCTGTCCCAGGCCCAGATATCCACATACGTGAAGAGCGCAACTTCATCCAAGAGCTCCATCGAGTCCATCGTCGCTGCAGTCTTCACACTCTCATCAACTGAGCTGTCAGACTCTGATGTCCAGCTCATTGTTGACTACTACACCAAAGTTATCCTCGCTACGAAGACACCTGTGAGCAATTTGTCACTGTTGAGCGGATTTCTTCAGAAGTACGTTGAGTCTGAGACTTTGTTGAGCACGATTGTCCCAGCTCTTGAAAAGGCAGTCATCAGATCTTCTGAGACTGCGTTATCCATTTCTCAGGATCTCATGGAGTCCTTGGCTCCAACTGTCGATCTTGCCAGTGTTGTCTCAAAATCGAAACTTCTCTCTCAATTCGTCACAAACCTGAAAAGTTCCAAGGAGACAGTTCGTCCACTCGCCTTGGCTAACTTGATGAGTGTTCTGAAGTCAAACACAACAGAGGAGAGCACGTTGAAGATTGCGGAAGAGGTGTTAAAGATTATCAAGACTGTCTCTGCAGCTGACCAGAAGGCCTTGGGTTACCAGGTTCTTGTTGCCATCCCACCTTCCGTCACAGTTTCCACCAAGATTGTCGATGCTATAGCTCCACTGGCCTCTAAGGATCAGAATGAGGTATCTTTGAATGCATCTTTGAACGCTTACTTTGCTCATGTTCTCTCACTGGTCAGTGTTGGCTCGGTTCCAAAAGACGCACATGGTACTGTAACTAAGGGACTCAAGGATTCCAAGATCCAGCTTAAGAGACTTTGGTTCTCCAACTTCGGTGCACATTTTGAGTCTGCTGTGTTGAATGACAATCTGACTGCGTTTGTTGCTGAGATTTTCCCATCCATGGTGAGCGGATTTGATGATATCGTCGCTAATCCAACTAACAACATTAAGGGTATTGTAATTCCATATGTCACATTGACAGTTGCCCAGATACTGAAGTCCACAGTTGCTGTCACCGAAGTGTTCGAGAAGGCGATCAAAACAGAGAAGCAGCCATCAATTTTGACTAGTGCCAGAGTGTATTCCAAAATCGGCACTGTAGAGGAGAAGGTGTGGTTCGTGAAAGCTTTATCAGCCTCTACAACCTACCACACAGCGGCTTCTGAGGAGTTTGGTAAAGCTTGGATCTCTTTCATCATTTCTAAGTCTTCAACTGTTCAATTGACTAAATTGAGCATCCAGAAGTTGAGTGAAGCTTACGCCACAAACCAGTCAGTTGTGGGTGACTCGTTAATTCTTGCTTCCAACTCCATCTTGCTGAACAAGACACAAAACGACGAGTTTAACTTGGAGCCAGACTATTCCCGTTTGAGAACGGTATTCCACGCTTTCTCACAGAAAAACGAAGCTATCAATAAGGAGTTGTTAACTGAACACTTGAGTAACATCATTATCCCTGTTCACCACTCAGATATTCTCAAATCTTCTTCCTGGATTTCTTTGGTTTTGAAGTCTGATATCGATCCAGGTTACATTGCTAAGGAGTACCATTCCAAAATGATTGACGATATCTCTGAGCTACTTTTGAATGCTAACGAGAAGGTTCACAATTCTGGTATGTACCTTGCTGCTTGTGAAGCCGCTTCCACTCTGGCTTTCATTGACCCAAGCGTTGTTGGACCATTGTTGAAGAACTTGTTTGAGAACGATCTTTCTGCTTCCAACATCAGATCTATTTCTCCTACAGATATTGAGATTTGGAGAGGTGTGGACGGCGAGATGGTTATCAACGTTCTCGAGGTTAAGAAGAAGACAGTAGAGGACAAGAACTCCAAGGACTACGAGACTCGTAAGTGGGAAGAGAGTATCAGAAAGGAGGTCTCTAAGAAGAACGTTGGCCACAAGAAGTACACGAAGGAAGAACTAGAGTTGGTCAACAAGCAATTGGCCAAGGAGTCCGAGATCAGAAAACGTGTTTCTTCTGTCTATAAGAAGCTCCGTCGTTCTATTGGTGTCATTACTGCTCTTTCGAAAACTGGTGAGGCCGTTGACAATGGTAAGACCCACTGGGTTGGTTCAGCTATCAACGGTTTGCTTGACATTATGGCTGTTCCAACAACTACTCAGATCGTTGGAGAGTTAGCTACTCGTGCTTTCTTGGACCTTTCAAAAGTTGTTTCTTCCAGATTAAATTTCAGACATCTTGTTGGTGTTGCTACATTGATCATCAACAAGATGGACGCTCTTGAGTACAATGTAAAGGAAAGTGATGTTCAAGGATTGATCTCAGATGTTCTTTTCAAAATCAAGTTTGTCTCATCTGAAAAGCCATGCGACTTCATCAGTCTTATGTACCTCTTGCCACTTCTGTCAAAGGTACTCGAACAGGGTAAAGCTGCTTCTATTAAGAACGCTAAAAAACCTGTTTCTAAGAGTGAATTTGTTGAAGAGGACCCAGAAGAAGAGCAGTTGATGTTGGCTTTGGAGATCATCAGTGCTCATGCTGAGCTTTTCAAGAACCCAGCCATCCCTCGTGAACAAATCATCAATGTCCTGCTCTCTCTGCTTGCATTACCAGCAAAGGCCAAGCTTGCCAAGGAGTGTCTTTTGACTCTGTGTCAGTACATTTCAATTGACTTCTCTGAGCACGATCTTCAGATCTTGTTTACTGGCTTGCTTTCGCCTGAGGTCTTTGTTCGTAACACGATTTTGGAAGCTTTGGACCAGGAGTTTGACTTGTCTGAGTTGACTTATGCTGATGAGATTTGGATCGCATGCCATGATAACGAGATTTCCAACGCTGAACTTGCCCTCACAATCTGGCAGGAAAACGAATTTGAGCTTACAGAAGAATCTATCAGATCTCTTTACAAGTTCTTGGGCCATCTCAATGGTGGTATCCGTTTGTCTGTTGCCAAATCCGTTTCCGAAGCTGTCCAAGTTGTGGCTTCCGAGTCTGAGAAGTTCGCCAAGGTATTGGACGAACTCCTTGATATCTACAAAGACATGGCACGCCCACCAGAGCCAATCTTAGATGAGTTCGGCTTGGTTGTCAAGTCATCTCAGGAACAGAAGGATAAATGGGAAGCCCGCAGTGGTGTTGCAATCACTATTAAGCTTCTAGCTAACCTGTTCACTGACAATGCTTTGGTTGTTCAATTGATCAAGTTCATGATCGAGGAGAAGGCACTTGGTGACCAGGAACCTATTGTTGCTGAGGAGTTCAAGGAAGCTGCGATTGCAGTCATCGAGGTACATGGTGCCGAAAACGTTGAGACCTTGATTCCTGTGTTCGAACAGGCTCTAGCCTCCAAGACGACTGACAAGACAGATGAGATGATTAGAGAGAATGTTGTTGTTCTTTACGGATCCTTGGCCAGACACTTGGATGCTTCTGACCCTCGTCTCTCTACAATCATTGACAGATTGATTAAGACACTGGTTACTCCATCCGAGAAGGTCCAGCGTGCTATTGCAGATGTTATTGCTCCTTTGGTCCCACTTTTCAGAGGAAGAGTTCGTGGTTATATTGATACTTTGTTCAATCAGTTGTTCCAGGCTCAGACTTCTCCGCGCAGACGTGGTCTTGCTTACGGTATTGCCGGTTTGACCAAGGGTTATGGTATTGCTGCCCTTTCAGAGTTTGATATTATCCGTACTTTGACTGACGCTGCTGACGATAAGAAGGATGCCAAGCGCCGTGAAAGTGCATCTGTTGTATTTGAGTGCTTGGCAAGATGTCTAGGTAAGTTCTTTGAGCCATACGTCATTGAGATTTTGCCTATCATCTTGAAATCTTTGGGTGATGCGACTGCTGAGGTTCGTGATGCCACCGCCGAGGCTTCCAAGATTATCATGCAAAACACCACTAGTTATGGTGTTAAGAAGTTGATCCCTGTTGCTATTCAAAACTTGGATGAGATTTCATGGAGATCCAAGAAGGGCTCTGTTGACTTGCTGGGTTCTATGGCTTATCTGGATCCTACTCAGCTGTCTGCTTCCTTGTCGACTATTGTCCCAGAAATTGTTGGTGTCTTGAACGACTCCCATAAGGAAGTCAGAAAGGCCGCCGACCAGTCCTTGCAGAGATTTGGTGAAGTTATCCGTAATCCAGAGATCCAAAAATTGGTTCCAACTTTGATTAAGGCTATTGGTGATCCAACCAAGTACACGGAAGAGGCTTTGGATGCTTTAATCCAGACCCAGTTTGTCCACTACATTGATGGTGCTTCTTTGGCTTTGATTATTCACGTCATTCACAGAGGTATGCACGACAGATCTGCTCAAACCAAGAGAAAGGCTTGTCAGATTGTTGGTAACATGGCTATCTTGGTTGATTCTCGTGACTTGCTCCCATACTTGCATCAGTTGGTTTCCGAGCTTGAGATTGCTATGGTTGATCCAGTTCCAAACACAAGAGCCACAGCTGCAAGAGCTCTTGGTGCTTTGGTGGAGAAGCTTGGTGAAGAACAATTCCCAGAGCTCATCCCACGTTTGCTTGATACTCTTTATGACGAGACTAAGGCTGGTGACCGTCTTGGTTCTGCACAGGCGTTGTCTGAAGTCATTAGTGGTATTGGTATTCGTAAGTTGGAGGAGCTCTTGCCAACCATTCTCAAGGGTTCTACAAGTCCACGTGCTTCTGTCCGTGAAGGTTTCTTGCCATTGCTGCTCTTCTTGCCAGTCTGCTTTGGATCTCAGTTCGCTCCATACATTAGCCAGATTATTCCGGCTATTCTGAATGGTCTTGCTGACACTGATGAGTCGATCCGTGGTACTGCTCTGAAGGCTGGTAGACTGCTTGTCAAGAACTACGCAGCCAAGGCCATCGACTTGTTGCTGCCAGAGTTGGAGTCCGGTTTGTTGGATACCAACCATCGTATTCGTTTGTCTTCTGTCGAGCTTATTGGTGATTTGTTGTTCCAGGTCACTGGTATCAGTGGTAAGAACGAGCTCAACGAGGAGGATACTGACTTCTCTGGTACTATCAATAAGAAATTGGTTGCCACTCTTGGTACTGAGCGTCGTGACAGAGTTTTGTCCTTGCTCTTTATTTGCCGTTCTGATACTTCCATTCTTGTCCGCAACGCCGCCATCGACATTTGGAAGTCACTTGTCGCTAACACACCACGTACTATCAAGGAGATTCTGCCATCTCTTACTAACATCATTATTCGTCGTTTGGCTAATTCAGATGAAGGTCAGCGTACTATTGCAGCCCAGACTTTGGGTGAGTTGGTTCGTCGTGTCGGTGGAAATGCTCTCGGTCAGTTACTTCCAACGTTGCAAAACGCTCTTCACTCCAGCGATGGTGATTCTAAGCAAGGTATCTGTATTGCTGTTCGTGAATTGATTGATTCATCCAACGATAATGTTGTTCTCGAGTACCAAGAAACCTTTGTTGATATCATTCGTTCCACTTTGGTCGATTCTTCTCCAGATGTCCGTGAAGCTGCTGCTCATGCATTTGATGTGTTCCAAAACAGAGTTGGTAAGGTTGCTGTAGATGAAATCATCCCATACTTGCTGAACATGCTCCAGACACCAGAATCTGATAATGCTCTTGCTGCTCTTCAAGAGATCATGACCACAAAGTCTGAGGTCATCTTCCCAATTTTGATCCCAACTTTGTTGGCTACTCCAATTGACTCATTCAGGGCCCGTGCATTGGGTTCTTTCGCGGAGGTTGCGGGCAAGGCTTTGTTGAAGAGACTCAGTACAGTTATCAACGCGCTCGTTAATGAGTTGATCAGTGACAACTTGGACAAGACAACTGCTGACGACTTGAAGGCATCATTTGATAAGATCCTTCTCTCTGTTGATGACGATGAAGGTGTTCACCCATTGATGTTGCAGTTGGCTTCATTGATCAAGGGCGATGATCCTAAGAAACGTGCTGTTATCTACGAGCGTCTTGGTCCATTCTTCACCTCCACAAAGCTTGATTACCACCAATACACCACCGACTTCGTTCAGGAGTGTATTATGTCATTGGATGACAAGGATCCAGAGGTTGTTAAGAACGCCGTTGTTGCACTGACTGCATTGGTGAAACGCCAGGATAAGGAGACTTTGGAGAGACTCGTTAAGCCAGCTAAGCAGTCATTGGAGATGACTGGTACCTCGGGAGAGGACCTGTACGGATTCACTTTGCCAAAGGGTGCTAATGCTGTCTTGCCAATCTTCTTGCACGGTTTGATGTATGGTTCTCCTGATCAGAGAGAAGCCTCTGCAATGGCCATCGCTGATGTTGTTTCAAAGACACCAGCTGCCAACTTGAAGGCTTTGGTCACCGTCATCACTGGTCCATTGATCAGAGTTATTGGTGAAAGATTCCCAAGTGACCTTAAGGCTGCTATCTTGTACGCTTTGAACATGATCTTCGAGAAGATTCCACAATTTTTGCGTCCATTCATCCCACAGCTGCAGAGAACTTTTGTTAAGTCACTCTCTGATGCTGGTAATGAGACTTTGCGTAACAGAGCTGCCAAGGCTTTGGGTACTTTGATCGAGTATCAGCCAAGAGTTGACCCACTTGTGAGCGAGCTTGTCACGGGTGCTAAGGCAGCTGAAACTACCGGTGTTAAAACAGCTATGTTGAAGGCCATGCTCGAAGTTATTGCTAAGGCTGGTGACAAGTTGAGTCAGGCTTCCAAAAACTCAATCTTGGATCTCGTCGAGTCTGAGATTTTGGAGGCTGATGATAAGTTGGCCGTTGCTTATGCCAGACTTGTCGGTTCTTTATCTCGTATTTTGAAATCTGAAGAAGCTTCTCAGATCTTGAGACAAAAAGTGTTGGATACCCCATTGCAAGGTGATGATTCTTCCAAGTTTGCCATCTTGACTTTGAACGCTTTCCTCAAGGATGCTCCACAACATATCTTCAACAACGGTTTGCTCTCACAGATTGTCACATGTCTTGTTGAAGGATCTAACGCAGCTTCGGCTTACATCAGTGACAATGCCACTGTTGCCATTGGTAAGTTATTGCTGCTCCATGGCGAGGTGTCAACTGTTGACGGTAAGACCTGCACTGAAGAACCATTTGATATCCCATTCCCACAGTTGACTGAACTTGTCGTTCAACTTGCTCTCACTTCCGTTAAGCCGGCAAGCAGTTCAACAGACACTAGAAGATTGTCACTTGTTGTCATCAGAACTGTCGCACGTGCTAAGAATGATTTGTTCAAGCCGCACTTTGATGTATTGGCACCAGCTGTGTTTGCCTGTGTCAGAGATATCATCATCCCTATCAAGTTGGCTGCCGAGAAGGCATATTTGGCTTTGTTCAATTTGGTTGAGGATGTTGAAATGACTGAGTTCACCAAATGGTTCGAAACGGTCAGCGCTAAGGGTGAACCATTAGATGCTGCTAATGGCCAAAAGATCCAATTGAGATCTATTGGTGACTACACCAAGAGAGTAGGTGCTAGATTGGCTAGTGTTGAAAGAGAGAGAATTGAGGCAGGTGGTGATGAGGAGACTGTGTTCAGTGATAGAATTGAGGATATGAACGAGATTTGGGCTGTTGGTGGTGTTGACATGGCCAAGGCTTGAATGAAAAGGTGGTTCTTTGCATTTGCTTTTCTTTAGCACATAGTGTATATTAAATGTTAGACTTCGGAAAGATAAACTATTGTATGCACAATTGCGCCAAATGTCTATCAGATTTCTGTGATGATAGTTTTAGTTATCGAACGTACGTCATGTCTCAAGAGAGCTTGCTGATAGATTCCAACATTGCATACCTAAATGAAGCGCATAACGCTTGGAGGATTCCACACAGACTTCCATTCCCTTCTATAGCATGCGTACCGTTCATATCCAGAGAGCGATGCCAATTGGTGATGAGGTAAGCACATATTGTGTTCACATGTGTTCACATGTGTGTCATACAAAATGTCAAAAGCAGACCCGACATTTAGAACACCGATAACTACATGACTCTGCTCTTGGATACCCCGACAGGGCCTTTCGAGACGCCACTACGGAAAAGACCCGACCCGTCATACCACACCATAGTGCCCTTGTTTCAGACAGATCAGCGGGCCAATTCCGCTGTATGTACATAGATGTCTGAGTCGTGGCCATACTCCGCGCATACATAAGCTTCTCCGCAAAACGGGATCTGGAATCCCGCTCGTATGCACGGGGACGACGGTGTTTGAGCGGGATCACTTCAACATGCTCCAAGTTGCTCCATCACGGGTTCGAAGACGTAGTTTGATGTCCTCAGACTCCATAGATAAACAACATTTCGCCACCCCTGGCACCACGGGGGCTCCCGAACAAGGGCTCCAAATTAGGTACGGCGGCCTCGTAATGACCCGTCAAACCGGCTGACGCGAAACCACAGAACCACTAGGCAAAGACTGCATTAATTGGGTATCCCACGGATTTCGGTGCTGAAAGCCCTCACAACTCCGGACGTACCACGTGCTTTGCGGATGTGCTGGCTGAGTGGAGATAAGTGTAGTAATTGATGCCTCTTTTCTATCTGGATTTATGGAGCACTGAAAAACGGCTGGAAGCTTCAAGACGTGCATAGTTGCGCGTCTGTGTGCGTTGGAGGCGTCGTCTGGCCTGTTGTTTGAGAGATTTTTTAGATGGGATTTTATCTTTGTTTGCTGCTCTAGTACGAGAAGAAGGGTCTGGGATGTGGCCCGGAGTGTGCTTCTGTGTGCGTTGTGAGGTCAACCCTCCCCAGTTCTCCTTCCCTTTTGTTCGGAGCTACTGCTTCTCACGGAAAACCAGGGGAAGAGCTAATAAAACAGACTTAATTCACAGACAGGAATCCTCCCACACCGTTGCCACGATCGCACAGTTCGTATCGTGACGCTGGAATCGGATATTCGGTTATACGCTGTAGAAGACGGAGGGAAAGGCCCAACGGCCTGACGGCATGAAACTCGCATTTGGCGTGAGCAAGGGAAGAAAAAAACATCCTGCGGACATGGCCGGATAACAGCGCAAAGAGCCGGATATGTGCTGCTAGTGTGAGTCAGGGATACGCTGGTGGCAGCAAATTAAGCGATATGAGGCTTTCTTTGTGCGAGAGAACTCCCCCGTCTACGACTCATCTTCGGGTGCCAGCAGCGGTAGGCGGCAGGCCTCGTACCGCAGCTGGCAGCTTGTGCGAGGGTGATAGATCTTTTGTGCCTGTGACAAAATCATAGCTTGTTAGATAAACACTTGCAATTGAATCGTCGTAAATGAATTGCTGTAGAGAAATACTTGTAAATAAATTGTCAAAAAACGACAGAGCAAAACCACCGGGGTCGTCTTCGTATATTGAGCCAACAGCGTGGGCCCATCGCCCGGCGAAACTTGCCGTTTTGGCGGGCTGCCAGTGAATGAAATTCCGCGTCGAGTCAGCGCTTTGGGACAAGCGAAAATGCTCATCCGTATTGTTTCATGGAGCAGCTATGTTTTCAAAAAAGATATGAAAGATATGATCCATGGAAAGATGTGTTCCATAGAAAATATATCGCTCTTCGAGAAGATATGGGCAGCTCTTCTGTAGCCAGAAAGTTTGGCCACCTCGCAACTTCCAGGGATTGGCGATCCGACCGTGCATCGTAATGGGAAACTCTCCCGGGGTCGCTATTGAGAGAAGCGACCCCAATCCTTCTGGAAGGTGAGACAGTGGAATTGACATCCTTCGAGATCCCCAAACAATTGGGTCCGGCACCTTTGCAGAGCGACTCAATCTCACCGAATCTGTCCTGGATTATCAAGCCAAAGGCCACAGATGCGCTCGGTTGCACTCACAGACACACTCTCTGCGGGGCACAACGCAGAGAGAAGTTTCACTCGCTTCTCGAGAGGGGCCTTGCATTCCTGGTGGTGGATGGCGGGGTGGGCCGAGAAAAAACCACTACAACTAACAGCTGGTTTTGCCACTTGTCATCACCTCAGTTTGACTTGATTGTTAAGGCCAAGTCTTTGAGTCTGTGCCACCGCCTCGAATGTGATCGTGGTTACATCATCAACAGAGCATCTCTGAGGCCCGTTCGTAATCTGCCTCACATTTTTCGCCTTTTAGCCTCGGAACCGCGACGACGCAAGCCCGATCCAGGGGAGAACGGTGTCACATACCCGTCAAAAACGAGTCAACGTCTTTGTACCAACGACGTACGTCTAACGTCAACGAGCCATCGAGGACCGTACGTGACAGGCCACAGGACCCTATCTCTGGCGTCAGATCGTGCCACTGGCTGATCCTTTTTTAGATCACCAGAGGCGCCAACGTAATGCAACACAGGCTGAAATCTAACGGTTCGGCTTGGGAAAGGTCTTTCAGGAGAGGTCGGGGCGGACCAATTGGGTGAATGGAGCATGGTGTTTATCGCTGATTGCTCGAAATTTCAAAAGCCTACAGAGAAACTTAGCCTCCGCATTTACACTCACGAACATTCCCTCTGTTTCTGTAACAAACACCGAGGCAGAGTTTGGGCCCTCGCTCGCCGGCAACTTCGCCTGTGCACTTATTATGGGATTTTTCGCGATGGGTTGCCGGATACGGCGGCGTTCGCGAGTGTTTGCGCCATTTCTGAGGCGGGGCTCGCTAGTTTGCGCCAATCGCGCTCGTGTTTAACCGCATGTGGTAATTTCGAGTCCGCGTCGGATGCTGAGTTGCGGTGGCGTGCCCCTTGTGGCGAGACGTATATGTCTGCATGTTCGTGCGTGCCGATGCCGCAAGATGCAAGAGCCGCAGCGACAAACGGGACCAGGCAGCCTTCTACAGCACCACGACGGCCGGAAATTAGCCAATTTGCACGCTCAGCGATTTGCTATACAACTCCAACCAGCAGGCTGGAGCACACCAGTGTGCCTGCACCATCCCAAGAGCTTCATCTTGGGCACATTGTATGCTCTGCGACAGAAGAAATGCCCCCGCCGGAGCTCGCCTCGCCCCCTTTCGCCCCACCCCTGGGGGTCTCCCACGTCTTGCGGCGGGTAAATTTCTTTTTGTGAAACATCTGGGCCGGGAAAAATTTCGAGCAGCATATTGAGAGCGCTGGAGCTGTGGACAGCGCCATTTTCGCACCCAACGCTTGTTTCTCGAAACGTTATTCCGGGATGCACATTTCCTTCATGAAATAGCCCCAGACGGTGTATATATACATGATGACCCCCAAAGCTCACACAGGGGGCCCAAAGCTCTGCCCGTAGCCGTAGATAAAGCAACAACACCCGCACACCACCCCGAACGTGGCCCGAGCTCCAACTTCTGGCCCCCAACTGCAGCCTACGGTAAGTGTCTGCAATATCCTTCAAGCTCTGGCCAAGCTGCGAAGAACCCAAAAAGGGCTTCAACAGCGCGGTCGAACAGCAAAAAAAACAGTCGGTATATCATCAACACCGGCTGCCCCTCCACCAGCTCCCACTGACACATTTGCAGCCCCCAGATCGTTATCTCTGCTTTCTGTCCGCTCCCCGTGCACACGCAGCTGCCCGTCTCCACCCTTCACACTCCCCCACAACCAGAGCAAGCAAGCCAAACCAGACACCCAGGCGACGCGTCCAGTGCGAGATCGAGATCATCAACAACAACGACAATTCAAGATGGAGAACCACCAGCCTAACGCTGCTTTCCCGCAAGCCTACGGCCAGTACCAGCCTCAACAGCCTCAACAGCAGCAGCACGCCCGCCAGCCTTCGCAGAACCAGGGAACTCCCCAGCAGGGCCGAACCGCCTACGCCCCAGGCCCGTACTCTTACGACCAGAGCTCTCAGGTTTACGGTTTCCAACCTGTTCAGCTCCCGCAGCAGCAGCCTGGGGCCTCAGCGGCCCCTGGTTCCGTTGCTTCAGCCCCTGGCGCCCCTGGCGCCCCTGGTTCCTCGCAGTATCCGCCGGTGTACCAGCCCCAGCAGTACTCAAACTCCTCCAACATGCCTTATCAACAGGGCCCGTACGTTGCCTCAGGGTACCAGGGGCAACAGGGCTTCAACCAGCCTAGCGGCTACGGGTTCCCGCCCTACGGAGCTCCGACATCGGACTCGTCCCCTTACAAGCCGCCGACGTCGCTTGCCCCAAGCTCAGGCTCCAACATCAACATGGCCCAGATTAGAGGTCCTCTACAGTCTGCTACACAACCTCCGATGATTGATCCAAACCAGGTGCCGCAGCGCCCGAAGCTCACGACGACTTTTTGGGAGGACGAGAACACAGTTTGTTATCAGGTTGAGGCGCGCGGTATCTCTGTCTCAAGACGTGAGGATACCAACTTCATCAACGGAACAAAGCTGCTTAATGTTGCGGGCATGACGCGTGGTCGCCGTGACGGAATCCTGAAGAGTGAGAAGGTGAGATACGTTGTGAAGATTGGTGCCATGAATCTGAAGGGTGTGTGGATCCCCTTTGAGCGAGCTCTAGAGCTTGCCAGAAATGAAGGCATTGTCGATTTACTATATCCGTTGTTTGTGAAGGACATAAAGGAGCTGTATCAGGGACCACAGTACTCAGGGGGCTTAACAGCTGCTGCCAACTCGAACCCCAAGAACATCATCCCAGTCACCGTCACAAACTCCTCATACACTTCTGCATTGTATGTACCAAAGAAAGACAGCAAACCAGCAGAGCCACCAACATCAGGCACCCCAGCAGCATCACACGACCACACTCAGCAGTCGCAACAGCCATTACCACAGCCTCCACAGCAGACATACCAGTATGGCTACAACCAGCCTCAGTACCAATACCCACAGACTGAACAGTATCAGTACGGCCAAAAGGGATACTTTTACCAACAGGGTGCAGCTCCAGACGCTCTACACGGCGAGGAGCATAAAGGTGATCAAAAGTGAGTATGAACTTGATCATTATATAATGTTATCGGAGGGTTTTGTCTGGTTCTACATATACATTTCTTTTCTTCTAGGGTCCTAATTTGTTGATGTTTTTTTACTATTATTTGGTGTTTGATTTTATGTGTGTTGTCTTTTGTTCTATTTTGGGACGTGGAGTCCTCTTACTTCATTCTCCCTTCTTGCATACTTTTATATTGTTGTTGGATGATGGGTGTTCTTGAAGCATTGGGGCAGGGGAAATGGAGGTTCGGTTGTTCATGTTCATCCACTGTTTCAATGGGGTTCGATGCTGTTACAATACCTCATATCCGTTGCATATTTTTTTTCTCCCCTTCTTCTTCCCCACTCCGTTGTTTCCTCCATGTCTTCCTTGATTATTCTTTTCAAGATTCTACAAGATTTGTTCTCCATACTGGCTCCTCTTTGGACACACTCTTCACACAGTTCACACGTCTGTCTTTGTCATAATATCTCTGTTTTTGTTACGCCACATGGATCCAGACAGGAGGAGCCACACAACTGTTTCTTGACAGCGTTGCGGCATTGTTATTGTGTTATATATAGTGTTTGCTTTTTTATCTTCTTTTCCTCTGATGTTCATAATGATTTTGTGTTACTATGTTTTTAGAATATTGACTGATTCTTCGTAGGTATCTTGGAGTCTTAGAACCAGTACCATATGCCGTCGATCGAAGATACAGGGGGTATGAATCGAATCGAGACAGAATTTGAATGAACATAATTAAATTCAATGTAATGAAAAGTAGAAAGCTCTACCATCTCCTACAGAAGTGGCGTGCTTATATTATCGGCGTGTTTGGGCCCACCGCAGTTGCGTGATGGTGGTGAGGGAGCATATACGTGCGCAAGGGGGCTCCGGCTGGCTTGAGCAGCAAAGCACGGCATAGTTATGCTGGAACGAACATAATGGTCATCCCAGCCATATACCGAAGGCTACATTCCTCGCTTATCGACGTCAGATCTGTTCAACTTTCAAAAGGCATGTCCACATCTCTAACTTCAACAGTAAGTACTGCACTGTCCTAAACAATGCACCTGACAAATTACAGAGGTAGTTGCAACAAAACGACATTAATTTATGAATTCAGCTATGTATAACATAAAGATATACCATCCTGCATAGGCAGAATGAACAAAATAAGATTATCAAGATCAACCTATCGCATAAAGCGATACCAGACATAGGTTGCAACTGCCAAGATAACACCACTCATAATGAAAACCCATCACATATTGAATCAGCTACATATCAAACACACAATATACCAGGGAGCCAACAAAAATAACATTATCAAATCTATCACATAAAGCTATACACACATGGACCAGCCATGTCACTTTTATAGATCGGTGTACTGTGCGAAGTAGTCGGAGAAGGCAGAGGTCAGTCTATGAGCGGCCTCAACAATCTGAGCGTCGTCCTCCTGAGTTGCAACGGTCAATCTCAGGAACTTAGCAGACTTAGCGTAGTCTGGAGTGAAAGCCATGTTCTTACCGAGGACGACCTCAACTCCTCTTTCAACACACTTGTAGTTCAACTCTTCGAGCTCTAATCTGTGGTCCTCACCTTCTGGGAAGTTCAGCTCAACGGTGATGAACATACCGGCTTCAGGTTCTCTCACTGTGAAGTAGCCCTTCTTGTAAGCATCACTGGCAAACAGTGTCTTGAGGAAGATGTTCTTTCTGTCTGTGTAAGTCTTGGAGACTCTGATACACCAATCAATCCAACCTTCAACACCACCAAAGTGATCAATAGCGGAGAGAACAGTAGCCTGGGAGATACCACTAGCAGCTCTTGTGGAACAGTTAGCATGGCTAATGATGTGCTTGATGAATGGTGCGTAACCTGCGATGAAGCCTGTTCTGGTACCTGGGGCAAACACCTTGGAGAAGGTCTCCAATCTCAAAACACGACCTTCTGTGTCGAACTCAATGTACGACTTTGGCAGTCTCTCCTTCACGTAGTCCTTAGCATTGTAGCAGCCTGGCAAGAATGGGTTCTCAACACCGTCAGTGTACTTACCAAGCTGGATGTAGCCGTATGGATCATCCTCAATGATGATGAAGTCGTGCTTCTTAGCAGTCTCGTAGACCTGTTTTCTTTTCTCCTCGATGAGAGTCAAACCCGTTGGGTTCTGACCGGTTGGAATGGTGTACAGAACCTTTGGCTTTGGCTTGTCCTTGTATGGACCGGTGGACCAGTTGTCCAGCATCTCATCCAAGGCATCGGCATCCAGGCCACCGTCCTCAAACTTCATGGCCACTGGGACGGCTTCACCACCCCAAGCCTTGATGTTGTTGATGACAGGCACAAAAGTGTAAGCCTCCATGAGAACGACATCGCCCGGATTGATGAGCAAGTTGAACACCTTGTGCAAAGAGTCACCGGAACCGTTCGTCAGCGTGAGGGACCAGTCATCGTAGCCTGGCTTGTTGGCAAAGGTGACGAACTCTTCACAGAACTTGACGAGCTGAGCGTGTCCCTCTGTTGGGCCATAGTTCAGGGCTCTCTTCAGGTCGAGCTTGGCCTCTTTGTCCTTCTCAACTCTGTTGAAGTCAACAGTGGATGTCTCACCCTCAGAGAACGGCTCGTTGATGAACTCGTATGTGATCTTGGTGACCGGGTAGAAACCGTGGTGAGGACGACCGCCAGAGAGAGAGATTGGCGTGTCGTGGCGGGTCACGTGGTCTGGGATCGGAAGGCCGTGGAACGCGACCGTTTGTCTGTTCTTGGCAGTGTCGGAGAGATGGGAGAGGACTTTAGCAGACATTTCAGTTCCTTGCTGGGTTGGGCAGAAAACGGAGTCTGGAGTGGGAAAATAGCAGAGATGGAAGACTCTGTCACCTTTTTATATCTAGAGGCGTGTGCCTTCTGAGATAACGTTATCGCGACAGAATCCGGAATTACGCCCAAAACGGGTAAGGGAGCGATGGAGTGCGAAATGAGCGCCGCCCCTTGGCATTTGATCCACAGTACAGCTTGGCTCAGATCCAGGGAAAGCGGCCTTTGCTTTTGCTGTTCTTTGATGGTTTGGCTTTGTCCCATCTTTTCTGTTTAGCTGCTCAATTTGCGACAAATACAGCCCAATTCCGGACTCGTAGGGGCCATTTTCGCCTTATAATCCCGTACCTTATCAGCTCATAATCCCCGTACTAGTTTGTTGGTAGAGCTGGTCGGGCTTTGAGTATGACTGACATCCATGACTGATTCTCCAGGAGATATGGGTTTATCGACTTTTACGGAAGTACATGGACTTTCTGCACTTTTGGCTTCTGTAGTGATAACCAGGGGAAGGGTGGGCGACCCAGTAGACCCTGATCGAAGATATCATAGAGTAGTGGGCCCTGAGAGATAACAAGGTGTATCGATAGACTGAATAAATCTTAGGTAGTCATTCTGACTACGAAACACGAGTAGCTCTCGATAGAATATTGAAAGTACAAAACAAGGGTATGATGGGTCATCATACACGTTCCACACAGGTCACGTGACATGGTATACACATCTCACGTGCTTTAGCGTTGGTCACTGTTAAACCGAGTGAACTAAGCGTAGAAGATTTGAAAATATCACACGTTCTTGGCACGCTCCCATTGTTTTCTTGCTCCTTCTTTGTCCTATTCAATTCTATGCAGGCCATTAGTGCGGCTGAAAGACTGACTTCAGAACCGAAACTGATACGCTATATAGACACCTGTAAACACCTGTAGACCCATAACAGACCCGAATTTGTGATATTCAGACCAAAAATACCACCACAAGCCCGTAAATCACCGAAAGTTTGCCCAAACGGAGCCGGGAAATCGGCGCGTTCACTATACAATACGGGACCGACGAATCGGGAGCCCTTAGAGGATCACTTTCTGCACCTTCCTTCATTTTCAGATACTCTTTGAATATTTCACAGAGACAGTCTGTTAGTTAAACAAGTAAGTTCGAATCCATACATATTTTTGAATTCTACATCCGTTCTTTGACCAATTTGCATTTTGATTTGAACCAAATTTGTAGTTTCGCCCAGAGCCTTGACGCGGATATGATTATTGCTATATTGCCAAGGCAAGGGTCAACTATAAACGAAACTGTATGTTAGATCATAGCATTGGAAATCTCTATTCGACAATTTAACCTTTATGTAAAGAGACCAATGGCCACAGTCTCCAGGCTTGACACATCTGTCAAGATGGAACGTGCCAATAGACCCAGGCGATTGATGAGTATACGATAAAAGACCAATTTTAGAGCCAATAAGACGTAAAATGCTTATAATCGATGACATCACTCAATTAAGTCAACTCAAGCACTTACGCCCTTTCACTCTTACCTCTTCGCTCTTGCGGCGTGGAAATGAGATTCCGATGAAGACAGATCCGGCTTTGGCGGCTCCATATCCGGCACACTATAGCTGTTAGCCGAGCTTAGCAGTTCTGTTTTCCCAAATCAGCATTGAATATCAGCATTGAGAACATCGGAGAAGAGGGTAAAGATCAACAAACATTCATTGGTCTTTTCCATAAATTCTCAAGATCCAACTCTGAGCTCTCGCTTCTCCGCATCTTGCTTGGCTCGGCGTTCCCGTGATGATTGGCCGAAGCAAAACGCGGGTATCCTCGGCGACTCTTGATAAGATCACAGATCTCTCCATTATATAAGGAAACGTTTCTGTCGTTCACATCCACACAGAAATCCACAGTTCGTTTCACAGTCCTCCACTGAACCAGAAACAATGTCCTTTGTCAGTCCACTCGAAGCGTTCCCTGCTCCAGACGTTAGCAATGTTCTCCTCAAGAACTACAAGGGAAAGTCGTGGGAAGCGCTCCCAACACCGTCGTTCGTCCTCAAGAAGAGCGTTGTTGAGGGCCATTGCACCCGTATGCTCGAGAGAATTGAAGCCATGGGCGTCAGATTCAGAGGCCACGTGAAGACCCACAAGTGTATCCCAGTGACAAAGATGCAGATGGGCTACGATCTGCCAGGCTATAAGGGCAAGAAGCACGACTCCGTCGTTGTTTCCACGCTGAGAGAGGCCTGGGCCATTGTTGATTACCAGGAGAAGACCGGCGAGAAGTTCGTGAATGATATCATCTTCGGCTTGCCAAACTTCACCGACGATGTGCTGATTCAGGTTTTGGAGTTGAAGAAGAGAATAGCCCATTTCAGATTACACTGTGACTCTTTGGACCAGGTGAAGTTGCTGGAGAAGTTTGATGCCAAGCACCCAGGTAGTGCTCCGTGGTCCTTGATTGTTAAAATGGATGCTGGCACAGCCAGAGCTGGTATCATGGACCAGGAATACCTGGCTAAGGTGTTGAATGGGATCATTACTGCTGATAATGTTGAATTGTACGGTTTCTATGCCCATTCTGGTCATTCTTACAATTGTAACACATTCGAAGAGACCGAGGATGCACTGATTGGTGAGTTGGAGACTGTCAAGAAAGGTTTGGACGTGTTGGAAACCATTGTTCCATCAATTGATCTCTCCAAGTTGGTTGTCTCCGTTGGTGCTACTCCAACCCTTCACTCTCTCGAGCATCACGTCTTCCAGCAATCCAACGCAAACATTGTCAAGATCATATCTGAGATCAAGAGTACTGTTGAATTCCATGCTGGCAACTACGTCTTCTGTGACTTGCAACAGGTTTCTACGGGCTGTGTATCTGAGGACAACATTGCAGGTGCAGTTGTTGGTTCTGTCATCTCCCAATACCCAGGAAGAAAGAATGAGCTCGGAGAAATCCTCACAAACACCGGTGTCATTTGCATGTCCAGAGAAGCTTCCAGAAAACATCCAGGTTTTGGCCGCGTCTTGACACAGAAGGATTATGGTAAGTGGTATATTGAGAGAATGTCTCAAGAACATGGTATTTTGAACCCAGTTGTTGGCCAAGATGCCCAGATGATCCCAATTGGTACTAAAGTGAAAATCTTGCCAAACCATTCTTGCATTACAGTCAACGCATTCAATGCATACTATGTGCTAGATGACGATGAGAAAGTGTGTGACGTTTGGATCCCATGGAGAGGTTGGTAAATCGTTTCCTCGAAACCTTACATACTCACTTTGAGGGAAAAAAGTAACCTGTATTAATATTGATCAACTATTAGAAAACAGCCTCAGTAGACGTAAGTAGTATCGTTATTAAGGTGGTGAAAAAGCCACGATACAATCCACAACGCCCAAGCAAACGCCCTGAACAGAACAAAGAAAGAAATTGACCATACCCGAGGGTATGATCGGATCCTTGTCCATAAGCGCCAGAACGCCAAGTGAGCTTTAACTCGGATGACTTAACTATAACCTATCCTCATCGACTGTAATAGTTGATAAGGAAAAGAGAAAAGGTCAAGATTGGAAGTGAGAGATGTGGGATTCGTCGAGATTTTTTTCACTCCCGGAGAGAGTGGGCTCGACAGTGACACGTGAAGAATGGCAGATTATGGTAAGGCCACGAGCATAGGGTTCTCTTTTCGTAATGGGAGCACATTTGTGGAAGTTTCAAGGGCGTTGTGTTCTAGAAAGCAATGATAACAAAAGAGACATTTACAGCTGATACGTAACAATTTTCAGAGGAAAATAAGCCTCTTTGATATGATTTAAGCTATAATTAGCGTCCAAATTAGGTAGCCCTCGGAAGTCCGATTCGCCCGGAGTTTACCTGATTGGGATGTGCCTCGGTGTTTCTAACGGTTTTGTTTACTTATGTTGACCGGGAAAAGCCGACTGGAACACCGGGGAAAAAGCGGAGAAGCGTTTCCGCCAGCCCACTCACATATACGGAATCTCGGAACCACCGCAACCAATCAGAAAGCGTTTTACAGCTTCCCTTAGTATTGTTTAGGTTAGCTCGTTAGGTTTGCCCCGCCTGGTTCGCACCGCAGAAACCCCGCGCTCTCGAATGATGCGAATCATTAGAAGGCGGTTGCCTCGGCTTAAAAGAGAGTTTTTGTTTGTATTGGCATATTATCGTGTATAAGTGTGATCGATTGCTACATCTCCGGTGGTTTGTATAAATACGTGACAGTTGTCTCTTGGCCGCATCTTGAAGTTCCGCAGTAAGAGAACTAGAACAGAGAACCACAATGAGTTTCAAATCCGAGCCTATCTTCCAACAGATCAAAGAATCTCTCTCCGGCAACCAATCTGTTAGCAAGGAGTTGGTCAAGAAGGTGCGTTGAGTTCTACCTGCTTTTATCCCATATGACACGTACTAACATGTGACAGACCAACTCGATCATCGTCTTCAACCTGAAGAACAAAGAGGGGAAGACCAAAGCATGGAAATTGGATCTCAAAAAGGCAGGAACACTCACCGAATCATCCAGTGGCGACTTTGGTGACGCTGACTTGGTTATTTCAATGAATGATTTGGATTTCAAGAAGCTCGTCAACGGTAAATCCAATTCTCAGAAGCTGTTCTTGAGTGGCAAGTTGAAAGTTAAAGGTGATGTCATGAAGGCTGCGAACATCGAGAGCATCTTGAAGTCAGTCACCCCCGCTAAGTCGAAGTTGTAAAATGACACGCTGCTTTGTTGTTGAACCTTGCTTATGATACATTATTTGCTGATCAGTGTCTGTAGACAGCGACTGTCCCTGGAGCCAGGAATTATGGAGCAAGATGGGAGAAGAATTAATATCTACTAGGACCACCAGAGGCCCCCAGGACGTTGTCGCCGACTATCTCCGCAAATATAGTAGTTGGGCTCCACTTATACACACATCTGAATAGACAAAGCCTTCTTAAAATCGGAGAAAGATAACACGGCACACTATGTCATCCATTGACGTGGCTCGGGTGTAGGTACTGTACACGTCAGCTTTCACCGCACATCCCACATTTCATATACGGCTCTTTTCGGTGTGGGGTAAGCTCGTCGAGAATCCGGGGAATTTACCTGCAAAAACCGTTGGGGAGGCTGAGATTGAATTTGAACTTGACAGGTGTAGAAGAGACAAATGACACAAGTGATGGCCCACGGAGGAGATCGGAGAGCGAGGAGTTTTCTCAGTGGCGAGGCACTAACTACGTGGGCTTACACCAAAGGGGATTGGTGCCTCGAGAGGTCACTTATTGTGGGGACACGGGACAAGTTGGGACAAATATACGCATGACCATTGTCTGGTATATGTGGTTTAGTGTTGTTCGGGTCTGTGGTCCTCTCTCGATGAGTTTGTGTTCCTTCTTAAATGTCAGGGGGTATACGAGCGCACAGAGGTTACTAGGGAAAATCATAGCTGAGAGGTATATAGGAGAGGCCAACATAGATACAGAGAAACAAAGAGTCGTTTTGTACAACATCCTAGGTAATTGAACAGGTTGGAGGCATTTTCTTCCAGCATTTGTATAACCACCAAACGGTACACTATGCGAGGTAGTTCCCCATGGGGCACCCCAGTTTTTTTTTTTTTTTTTAATTTCAATGTGTGGCACATAGACGGCATCGATCATATTCGACTGCAACGAGCAAACGGGCATTCCCGGATTGTTCTCTCGTAGAGTAACATCGTGTTGTATATGCTAGACAAGACATCCTGGAACATCCTCAAGCGTTTGGATGAGACGTTGCGTGGCTCAGTGGAGGAGTCAATATGAGAATTCTTTAATTTGCATGTGACACTAATTTAGCATGTTAGCGCGGGTCTGATCCTCTAGAGGAAAAGAGCCGCTGGACTCGCGCCAGTTTGCCCCATACAGGATATAATCTTCGGGTAGAGTCGGGATCGAACAACGCATGGCTAGGCCTTCTGTAGTCTAACGCCATAGAATAAGGGGCTAGTGGCACTGTAGATGGTTGGTTGATGATTTTATGATTGACTCATTAATGAGAAAAAAATTTCTCCGATGCCTCACCGCGAGATAAGGTGAGCTGGAGGGCAGCTCCAGACGGGATCGCACCAGCTCTGGTCAATGCCTCCATGGATGGCTGTTTGGTTATCGCTTTGTATAATATTTATAAATAACGGACGCACTTGGCTAGAGAGAATGAGAAGACCCCATACTTTCCCCCTCTTCTGGCTGGCGTTTACCCTGTGCCGCGTATTTCGAGAGGCACCCAGTTCCCGCGCGGCATCGTGCAGTGACACATTTTTTCGAATTGCTGCCACATGTCTATTGCCTTGTAGTGGGGCATTGGACAAATTGGACATCAGAACAAAATCTCGTATGCACAAATGACTCCTCCGATTTGTCTCCCATTTGCTTTCCAGCCAATGAGTTCCGTCCCCCGCCACCACAATTGTGCACCGGGACAAGTCGGGGACATTCTCCGCTTTGGGTGGGCTAAGAGACACGAAAAGTAAACAAGAGCCATCTCGCTTCTCTTCGCCTTCCCCGGAATTGGAACCTTATAAATACACGCCCGTCTGCCCTTTCTTTGTAGCACTTTAGGAATCCACCCGCTTACAGAACTCATCATCACCACCCAATAACTACCCGCCACAGTCGAATGCCCAACGGCCTGTGATACGCACAACACACACCTCTACACAAAACACACATTCTTATCGCCATGCTCAGTACCGCAGGCTATCCAGCCGCCAACAGCAACAACAACGACGGCCACGTCCCTGATCTTGCCGCCCTTTCCATCACGTCCGTCAAGTCTGGCTACAAGAATCTTCCTTTCGTTGGTAAGGAGACCCAGTTTGACCGCGTGCTCGACCTCATTGAGGAGTTTGGCTTCATTCCAGACTCGCTGATTGAGCAGGAGGCCAAGTGGTTCTACGAGACGCTTGGACTTGATGATGTGTTCTTTGAAAGGGAGACACCAGAAGAGATCGTCAAGCACATCCATGCTTTGTACTCTGCTAAGGTGGATGCCTTTGCCAGAAACGACTTGAACTCACCATTCATTCATCACAAAAGAGAGGACTCAGACCACGCTGTGTACTTTGACAGCTCCCTCCCAGGCTCAGATGAGTTCAAGTTGACAAACTATGAGAAGAGAATTGACGAGAACTATTTGGATCAACTCGACTCAAGCTATAGAGTCGAGAGCTTCACCGCCCCATTGCTCTTGAACAACACTGTCTTCTCCAACACAGACTCGGATGGTTCCATTAAGCTCATCCGCGCTCATTTCGTTTACAAGAACAACTTTGTTGAGGACTCAATCTACGATCAGACCTTCCTCAAGATCATCTCTCCAAACACGAAACAGATCTATGAAGGTGTCATTTCTGAGGTTTCGAAACAGACTGGTCCAATCATCAAGCATTTCCCAGTTGACAACTCAGATGAGCACAGAATCATCATTGGTTACAAGAAGAACACAACAAAGAAGTATTTCAGTGCATTGTCTGCTCTCATCAACTACTACAACTTGGATCAATCCAGAAAGTATGTTGAAAACTTCTCGAACGGTGTCACCATCATCTCCATCTACTTGAAGCAAAGTGCCGATACTGATCCACTCTCTGTTTATCAGTTCATCAAAGAGGCTTCTCTTCTCTATGCAATCCCACACGGCTTCTTCTTTGAGGCGTTCGCCTCTAACGAGCTCTCGCTTCAAGAATCGGTCTATGCACACTGCGGTGGTATCTTTGTCACCCATTTCCTCAATAGATTGGGTCAGGAATATCAGTCTTTGTTGAATTTGCTCAATCCAAAACAATCACATCAGATTGCAGAGCTTCTCACTTCTTTGAAAAAGAGATTGAGATCAGAAACTTTCACACAATCTTTTATCTTTGAGGTGTTCAACAGATACAAGCCAATTCTCTCTCAGTTGTACAGATCATTTGCTGATGTTCACTACATCAGATCTAACTTGGAGAAGACATTGTCATACCAAAGATTGTCATCAATCCCACCAATCAAGTCAGAGCAAGAGTTTGATGCGTTGTTATTGAAGAACGTGTTCAATGAGAAGGATGCATTGGTTTTGAGAGCTCTGTTCATTTTCAACAAATCTATTTTGAAGACCAATTTCTTTGTCCACACCAAAGTTGCCATCTCATTCAGATTGGATCCATCATTCTTACCAAAATTCGAGTATCCAGAGACCCCATTCGGATTGTTCTTTGTTGTCGGTGCAGAATTTAGAGGGTTCCATATCAGATTCAGAGATATCGCTAGAGGTGGTATCAGAATTGTTCGTTCAAGATCATGGGATGCCTATGAGACCAATGTTAGAAACTTGTTTGATGAGAACTATAATTTGGCTTCTACACAACAGAGAAAGAACAAGGATATCCCAGAAGGTGGTTCCAAAGGTGTCATCTTGCTCGACATGGATGCCCAGGATAACCCAAGAACTGGATTTGAGAAATACATTGACGCTTTGATTGACTTGTTGATTAAGACCGATATCCCAGGTGTCAAGGATCCAATTGTTGATTTGTATGGAAAGCCAGAGATTTTGTTCTTAGGTCCAGATGAAGGTACAGCAGGCTACACTGATTGGGCTACATTACACGCAAAGCAGAGAGGTGCACCATGGTGGAAATCTTTCTTGACGGGTAAGTCTCCACAACTTGGTGGTATCCCACACGACGAGTACGGTATGACATCTTTGAGTGTTCGTGCATATGTTGCCAAAATCTATGAGACTCTGGATTTGAAGTCAACTCCAATTACAAAGTTCCAAACTGGTGGTCCAGATGGTGATTTGGGTTCCAACGAGATTTTGTTGTCCACTGATAACGAGCAATATGTTGGTCTTGTTGACGGTTCCGGTGTCATTGCTGATCCTAACGGTTTGAACAAGCAGGAATTGGTCAGATTGGCCAAGAAGAGAGCCATGATCAATGAGTACAACAGAGACCTCCTTTCTAAAGATGGTTTCATTGTCCTCGTTGATGACACTGATGTCAAATTGCCTTCTGGTGAGGTTATTACCAACGGTGTCTATTTCAGAAACCGTTTCCACTTGGACTTGAAGAAATATTTCGGTACTGTTGATTTGTTTGTTCCATGTGGTGGTAGACCAGCTGCCATTGATGTCGATAACGTTGCTTCTTTGATTTCCGACGGCAAATCTATCCTCAAGTACGTTGTTGAAGGTGCAAACTTGTTCATTACTCAACCGGCTAAAATTGAACTTGAGTCTGCTGGTGCCGTTGTTTTCAAGGATGCTTCCACCAATAAAGGTGGTGTCACTTCTTCCTCCCTTGAGGTGTTGGCCTCTTTGTTGCTCAATGACGAACAGTTCCTTACTAAGTTCAAGAACGGTACTGACTTCTACGACACTTATGTCAAACAAGTCCAACAGACCATTGTTTCCAATGCTGATAAAGAGGCTGCTGCTTTGTTGAAGTACAAGGAACAGACAGGGAAGCCATTAGCTGAGTGTTCTGACGATTTGTCTAACGATATCAACAAACTCGCCGACTTGATCTCTAAGAGTGATTCTTTATGGGGTGATGTCTCTCTGAGAAAGAAGATCGTTGGTGAGTCTGTTCCAAAGTTGTTATTGGACGAGGCTGGTTCCATCGAGGAAGTGTTGAACAGATTGCCAGAAGCTTATTCGAGAAGTTTGTTCGCTACTGCAATTGCTACTTCATATATCTATGAAGGTCATGACCCATCCAATGTTATTGACCTTTTACAGTTTTTGAAGAGTCTCAACTGATGCGAGTTTTATGTTTAATGTCTTCTTTATTCCAAAATTTTATAATTTCATATAATTAATGTTTACACAGATTATGCTTGATGGTGACGATTTGTAGTGCAGTTAGTGGAACAACAGTCTACATCAAGAAATCAACATTAATGCTAACCCGTCTATATTATAATTAAGACAAATGAAACACAAAAAATGAACATAGAAAACGCTGAAGAGGAAATGCAAATGCAATTAGATCAAGACACCCCATCAAATTAGATGCAACAACATTCAATACTTCTTGAACCTCTTCTTTCCCTCTCTCTTGGAAGCATATCTCTTATTCTTACCACCGACATTACCAAGGTTATTGGTTGGAACAATAGAACCTAGTTTATGTTTCTTCATCTGTTTAGCCTTGGCTTTTTGAGACATGTTCGATGTTATCGCAACGATCTTCTTCTTCTGTGGTGAGGATTGCTTTGGGGATTGGATTGGTGGGACGGCTCGTTGCTGTTTTTGCTTTTGTGTTGGTGTGAATGATGCCTTTGATGTTTGTTTGGTGTATGCAGTTGGTGATTGGATCTGGGATTTGTGTGTGAGACGTGTGTATATGAGGTAATATGCTGATGGATCATGAAGGACTTGTCTCTCTGTGATGGCATTGATGTATTCATCATCGTATGTGGCCCACGTTCCATCTGGCTGACGACAATGGGCAACGTAGTGACCTGAGGAAACAGATCTACCTTCATGGACAACGACAGAGATCAGTTGATAAAGAACAGGCTCTTCTCTTGTGGTGTACTGTGTCAGATCAAGAATAGGTGGGTAAGAGACCGCTTGCTTGACCTTTGAAGAGGATGAACCATTGAATCTGAATCTCTTGAGGTGAACAGCCAATGTCTCTGGGGCTCTATCGATACTGGAGATCTTGATGGCATTAGTTCTCTGCTTACACTTCTCACAGACGTAACCACTCTTATCAGATCTGTCCGGCTTGATTAACTCTGGGGAGAAGAAGTCTTTGATGGATTTTTGGATCGAGTATCTCTGTTTAGGTTCTTGATCACCAGAGTGTTGAGGAGCCGAACCATTCTGATCTTTCTCTTTCTCAGGTAGTGCGGTGATGCTGTTCTTTCTGGATGAACCCAAATGCAATGACAAATCATAAAACTCCTGTTGTGTCTTGGAAACATGGCCACAGTTCTTACAAGTGACACTTTGGTTCAACAGTCCTCCAAAAATGTCATAGATGATACTCTCATTCAACTTGTGACCTTTCGGAGTACTGTCTTCTTGTAGCCTTGATAGCAATGACATGAAATACTCATGAGAGTCTTCCTGCTGCCACTCAGACATCATACAGTTGATGTCGTCCAATCTTCCGATCAACTTCTTTGGGTTGATGTACTTATGTTCTTTCCACATTCTCTGTGACGTCTCAGCCAAAACCTGTGTCACCGATCTCGGATTGATGATGTCTTTGTACTTGTTGTTGAGAACGTCGAGCAAGTAGTGTTGCACTGCAGGAATGTGAATCATAGCCTGAACAGCAGCATTTGTGTAACACGTGACTCCGTGGTTGATCAAGCCGGAAGGCTTCAGCGACGAGAGCTGGGTCCCCCAGTTCTTCACTATACGTTTTGACTTATTGGAGCCCCTATCGTTGGCCACCTCATTGATCTTATAGAAATCGTTTAGTGCTGTTGACTGTGCTGGGGATGTGGGCTTCTCGTCAACGGCATCGTCAGACTCAGGGGAAGTGGGTGGTGTAGATGGTTCCTGTAAAGACGCAGCTTGATCGTTGATGAGATCGGACTTCAACAGACGGGAATCGTGTTCATTATCATCGTCCTTCTGATCATCCTCATCGCTATCGTCGTTGTCCTCCGACTCTTCTCCGTCGTCATCTGACTCTTCTGCGGTGCTTGCATCAGAGTTTTCAAAGGAGTTCTTTATGGTATCGTCCTCCACGTAATCGTCATCTTCCTCCTCATCGTCAGAGTCTTTGGACTTGGACTCGTCGTCCTCTGAGGAGCTCGAGCTCTTGAACTGCTCGAACACCTTCTTGCTGATGATGTTGTGTGGGGTTTCCGGGGCTGTTTCGGGACTGTTCGAGGACTCCTTGTCTTCGTCGTCACTGTCTGGAGACGAAGACTGCTCAGCCTCGTCAGACTCATCTTGATCAGCCTCTTCAGATTCGTCTTGATCTATCTCTTCAGACTCATCTTCAGGCTCAAGACTCTCGCCGATGTCCTGTTCCGGCTCCAGAGAGCTCGTGTGCGATGATGAGGCGTCAGAGGAAGCCAATGAGGCAGGTGTGTTCTTGCGGGCTTTCTTGCGTTTCACAGAGTCCTGTGGCTCAGCATAGACCCTCTTTCCTGTGTATCCTTTAAGCGCTGCAGCCAGCGACGTCGGCATCGGCTTGACGGGGCTGTTTTTGGTGCTATTCTTGGGCTTCATGCTTTCAGGGGAAGAGGGCCTTTGCTGTGAGGAGAGAGAGGCGCCTATTGTGACGTAGGATTTTGGCCTGGCGGCCTGGCGTTCAGGGCGGCTGGCTAGGCTGAAATGGAGCGGGTCTGCGAGGATTCTCTGGACCAATGGGGCGATGCTCTCCTTGACGTCGCTCATCTCACGACTAACGCGTCGGCTTTGGGGGTATCAAGACGGGGTAGCTGGCCGGGTGATCTCTGGGGCAGCCGCTGGTGGACGGTGGAGAGAGGGTGGATGGCGGTGTGTTGTTTTTGATGTTTGGGGTAACAGCTCGGCCTGTTATGTTTTTTTTGCCCCGATTAGACGCCGTTTAATTATTTTTTTAGTTAAGCTACACGCTTAGATATATATTTTTTTTAATTTTTTCTGTCTGGGTCAGAAAATTTTCGAGCCGGTGATGAGCGGGCGGTGTATAATTTAGCAGTGTTGGAGTTACTACGCGGTTTTTGTGGCCTTAGCGGGGAGGAGCTGTGATTGTGAGGACTGTAACAGGTGTTTTACGGTGCAGATCCGATTTATGTTTTATAGGAATTGTATTGTCAGAAATGGCCCCTTGCCCGGGCTTTCCATTCAAACGTAGACAGCTGGAGAGAATAAAACGTGTTCGCGAAGAACATCGGTATGGCCACTCCATCGCGCTTTTTCTTATTTTCTTTCCAACCACCGGCCGAAAAAGCTCTTCGACCAGAGCGCCAAAACAGAAAGTCTCAGGATTATCCTTAGATCTTCACACACAACTCAGAAATGTCGGCAAAGGGAGGACAACTCAAGAACATCTTCGTCAAGCTGATTGTCGGGGCAGGTCAGGCCGCTCCAACCCCTCCAGTTGGTCCGGCGCTTGGTTCCAAAGGTGTCAAGGCCATCGACTTCTGTAAGGAATTCAACGCCCGTACTGCCTCTTACAACCCAGGTGTCCCAATCCCTGTTTCTCTCATTGTCAAGCCTGATAGATCGTTCTCGTTTGAACTCAAGTCCCCTCCAACGGGATATCTTTTACTCAAAGCCGCCGGAATCGAAAAAGGTGCCGCTGAGGTCGGTCCAGGCAAACCGTTTGCTGGTGAAATCTCTTTGAAACACGTCTATGCCATTGCACAGATCAAGAAGACCGATGACCGTCACAAAAATCTCGAGTTGGAAGGCATTTGTAAGAGTGTTGTCGCTACTGCGAAGAGCATGGGCATCAACGTGGTGGTATGAACATGAAAGAATAGAAGGGAGTGTCTTGTACATATGGATGAAAGAAAGACCCTGCAAATTAATGAACGTGTTATGATCTTTTCCGTTTCGATTCATCGAATTGAGCGTTCCGTCAGTAATTTGATTACGCTCACAATAGCAGTCTTTGTGGACGTTTACGTCTTATAGAGCGTGACTGTATGATTCTGCACACAATATCATGGTTTTTGTGGACTTCTTGGAAGAACTACAGATCGGAACCTCCACGCACTTCTATCTCTTTAAAGAAAGCTTTTGCTTGGAGATTCTGCTGGCAATCGGAGTTTCTGAGCTTTCAGCCGTCGTTTAGGCAGCAAGTGAAGTCCTTTTCACTCAATCCGCGCTAAACCCTTCTAAACACACGTGCGAATTCTCTCTAATTTTGAGATAATACCACTAAAGCCACTATTCACTGGTACAAGATTCTCCTGTTGGTTGAGATGCTCAACTTTGATGTGTTTTGGTGACCTCGAGTAGACTGGTGTGGATCATTCACAACTACCCTCATCAATTGACAGACACAATCTCTATTGCAGCCAGATGATAATATTCCAATGAGCAGAACGTACTGGAAACAGGAGTCCGAATGCTCACACAACGTGCTCTCGCTCGCTGCTTTTGGTATTGTCTCGCTATTATGAACACACTAACAACTTCACTTGTCACAGACGAAGATCCAGCTTGTCCAGAAGGTGGACTTGGCAAAACGATGATGCTCACTAAAACTGGCCCCGAGAATCACAGGGAGGGCTGGTAGACTATGTGAACCATTCAGCATCAATAATAAGCGGAATAAGAGCTCCACAAACCGGACGAAGAATTGTGATATAGTAACATTCGAGACCTTTTTAGAAGAGTACAACATAGCTGTCAATTTCTGAAAGGCACTGTAGCTAAGTGGCTGGGTTATTTTGAAAGCTCGAGCATCATATGCTTATTCATGAGATTGTTTATGATAAGCTTCAGGATATCATATTGGCATATGGACGTACAGTCAACGCACATTGTCCTTTATGAGAAACGGTGAATGAGTTTCCATGAGGAACGCTATATATTTCATTCCTGAGCCACGTCTACAGCTTCAAATCTCACATTAATCTGCGATTCTATAGGCCAGGAAATATACACAGTAATAAAGCCTCCCCTCACTGACACTCATCTCAATTGGGTGGTTTTCTACTCTTTGCCTCTTTCTGCGCACCGGTACCCAGGAAACGCGCCTACAGTCGATGTTCGGGGGCTTACTAACAAAAGTAAATAGTGGAAACATCGGGTTTTATAGGCTTAATTGGATCTCCAAGAAGAATTAAGCCTATGATATAAGGCTCAGAAGAACCCTGAACTCCATTGAGATCACAGAGTTCCAAATCAGTTTGTGCCAAAACACTGACAGAGACTTCATATAGCGGGCCATTTTATGCAGCACCCACAACTTCCGAGCTAGTGCGGCATTATGCTGTTTTTCCACTTGATTTAAGCTGCTGCCGAATCGGGAAGACCTTGTAATATTGAACGCGACCGAGAATGTATGTAAGACACAGTTCAGGCTGTAGGTACTTGCCAAAATAGGCCCGCCAGGAGTTAAGGGACCTACAACTATGTCATGTGGCTCCCATTGGTCCGGTTCGGCCAGCTTTATTGTGTGCACGACCGCTTGATCTCATTTCCCCAGGTTGATTGGCTAAATACGTGTTTTTGTTTTTATTCCGTATTCGCAGCTAGACGCGTCAGCGTTTGTTGCCCATTATCGCCGAATCTTCACCAATTGGCTCCCAGCAAAGCTCACTGGAAACCGGTGGTGGCCTCAGTTCTTACATAATCAAGATGTAACATTCCTCGTTGAATATATCTCTTTTTTTGCTTTTTGACCGTCCACTCAGAGCGCTGAAATCTCGAATGAAAGCGGGCGGATCGTAAATTGACCAAAATGGGCCGGCCTAAAATGAGTCGCCCAGGTGATTTACCCAGAAGGGAAATTGTAAGTACAGCAAGCGCATGCTGGCGCAGGTAGCACGAATCGGTCCGGTTCTACACGGGATATCGTTTTTCTTCACTTAAGTCTCTATTTCTGTGAACCTCGAGCTTTTTCACTTCGAGTATGAGCTAATTATTTTCTTTTATTCCTAGTACCCGACTTAGTAGTCCTGTTGAAGCCATTTCTAATGGGTGGCTCCAGACGCGTTAAGAGCGTAGCGCCAAAATTTAACGACGCGTTCCGACGCATCAAGCGTCTCAAGTGTTGTTGCCCCATTTGTTCACGGCATACAGCCCCAGAGGTGGGGAGTGACTGGGCCTCGAGCAAAAAAAAAATAACACATACAAAATGATTTTAGTTCCTCCCTTGTGCTTGCGTGTTTCCAATTGAATAGGTTTTTCCAACCATCAACGTCACTCATTTCCCGAAAGCACGATGGTTCTCCCAACTTCCGTTCTCGCATCCGTGCTCATTGCACTCCCAGCTCTGATCGCCGCTGCCCCATCCTGTTCTTCTTCCTCCCAATGTCCTGAAGAGTACCCATGCTGTAACCAGTTTGGTGAATGTGGTGTTGGCGCCCACTGTCTTGGTGGTTGTCATCCAGGCTTCTCTTATAAGAAAGAAGCTTGCATGGCCATGCCGATCTGTAAGGACGTCACCACCAACTTTGGAACCCAGGCCTACCCAAACATCGATCAGTATCTCGGTAACCCAGACGACACAGACTGGGTCTACACCGGTTACGCCCAGAACAATGACGACGGTGATGCTCTGCTGATTACTATGCCAAAGGACACATCAGGTACCGTTCTGTCCTCCTCCAGATACATGCTCTACGGCCAATATGGTGCCACATTCAAGTCCTCCAGAACTTCAGGTGTTGTCTCTGCGTTCATCTCATACTCTGACTCTCAAGATGAGATTGACTGGGAATTCGTTGGCTACGAGCTCAACACCGCTGAGACGAACTACTACTACCAAGGTGCTCTCAATTGGAACAACTTCCTCTACATTAACGACACTTCTGACACCTCTCAAAACTACCATAAGTATGAAGTTGACTGGCAAGAGGACCAGATCACCTGGTCTTTGGATGGTGACGTTGTTAGAACTCTGAAGAAGGCTGATACCTACGATGAGACCTCTGGTAAGTACTTGTTCCCACAGACTCCAGCACGTGTTCAGTTCTCCCTTTGGCCAGTCTTGGAATCTGCCGGTGAAGGAACCAAGGAGTGGGCCGGTGGTGTTGTTGATTGGAGCTCTGAAGACGTCAAGGATGAAGGTTTCTTCTACGTTACCATCAAGGACGCTTACATTAAGTGTGGTGACACTCCATCTTCCGTTGCCGTTCAGGGTTCTAAGGCTTATGTGTACAACAGTTCATCCGTCTTCAACCAGGACACCATCATGATCACAGATGATAACACTATTCTCTGCTCCTTAGACAACTCCGGTTTAGACGATAACTCAGGCTGTGCCGCTGGTTCCTCTTCCGAGTCTTCCTCTGAATCCTCCTCTGAATCCTCCTCTGAATCCTCCTCTGAGTCTTCCTCTGAGTCTTCCTCTGAGTCTTCCTCTGAGTCTTCTTCATCTTCTTCTTCCCACAAGTCTTCTTCCACAAAGTCTTCCTCTACCACCACCGTTTCCTCCTCCTCTTCTGAGTCTTCATCCGAGGCAACTTCCTCTACTAGTTCCTCCGAGAGAGCCTCCACCACTGAGGCATCCTCTTCCTCTTCCCAAGAGACATCTACTGCAGCCTCCAGCTTCATCCAGGCTGCTTCCTCTTCCTCTGCTACAACTTCCTCCTCCTCCGTCTCCCAGGGCGGTGCCATGAAGAGAACTGGCGCTTTTGGTGCTGTTGCTGCTGCTCTTGGTATGCTATTGATGTGATGACCTACTACCTATTCTTCTCCCCAGAATGGTTTTACTTTCAGGGCCGGTGCCAGCGATTATTCATATCCATCTCAAAATACCCTTTTATAATGACACTTGATTAAAAATAAATCTGCTTTTCCTGTTAGTCATTTGAACTTTAATACATTTGATCAAAAACAATCTGTACTTTCTGTTACGTACTAGACGTCCGGCATTGAAGTTGAATCCTCGCACGGTGCATTTGATTGAAAACAACGCATCTGTTAGCTTTTTCTTTTAGTCAACATTCGATCAATTTGATACAATTTATTGAGAACAAAACATCAATTCATTAAAAAGCATTCTACTTTTCCTGTTATTCATTTGAAGTCATGAGCATGCACACGGGCTATAAGCCAAATTCGCGATGCGCCAGATCTGTTTACCCATTTCCTAAACAGGATCGTGCGATCGGAGGGCAATCGTGGTGTCCGGGTGTTTCCCCGAACGGGTCGTGCCCCGCACAGGGCTTTACTCGAGCAACACCCCCCCCCAATTTCAAAAGGGTACAGCCACTTGAGACATCTTGTTCTTCTACGCCCTTTGTACTACCCAAACGCTACAAACGAACCGACGACAGCTACAGGGCAATTGCTACAAATGACAAGTGCCCCAGCTGAGAACCCGCCTAAAAGCGGCTCTGCCTTCCGTCAGACGCTCAATATTGTCCGTGACGAGAAGACTTGGGTCTCCCCGTTTAGGGATGGCCAGCGCCGTCAGGTCAAACAGGCTGCTAAGGCACAGAAGACTACGACTCCGAAGAAGTCTCCGAAGCCTGCGGCCACCAGCGCTTCAACTGCCGCTACCGCTGTGCTGAATAAAGCACAGGAACCAGAAGCCACAGAAAAGGCAACCAAAGAGGTTGATGCTTCTACAGCTGCTGCTTCTAGTGCTGCCGCCACAACAACTACCACTCCAAAGAAGAAGAAAGAGGTTGTAGAGCCGATTATCGATCTCGGAGGCGGTCTCAAGATGCCAGAGTCCCAGATTCTTGCCATTGCCCAGAAGAGACTCAGCAAGAATATGGAGTCCATCAATGAGAAGGCTTCTGAGCAGCAGAAACTCAGAGAGTTGAAGCACCAGAAGAAGGCTGAGCTTGCTGCTCTGAAAGAGGAGAGCAAAATGAACTCCAAGTTTGCCAAGTTCAAGAAGAAGCTTGAAGGCGAGAAGAAGAAGTTCAACACAGAGCACGAGCGCCAAGTTGCTGAGGTTGAGGCATCGATTGCTAAGATTGACAAGGAGATCAAGGCTTTCGACAAGAAGACGAACAAGGAGATTGAACAGGCTAAAGAGCAGCATGTCTCCACCTCTGAGACTCTTGCACAAAAGCATGTTGAAGCCAAAGAAAACCATGCCCGTGAAACAGAGGAGCAGACCCAGAAGAACCTCACTGCCATCCACGACAGCGTCATCACACAGAAGCGCAATGAGATCACCACTCGTGTCCTACATGCTCGTCAATCGGAGTACGAGCTACAACTCGAATTGCTCGAATTGAAGCTTAAGCAGAACCAGCGTGAAGTTGTTAAGCAGAATGGCGTAAATGATGTGCACACCACTCAGAAAACAGAGCTTGAGGCTAAGATCGCTGAGATGAAGGGCGTGATTGCCGACAACGAGGCAAAGATTGCGGAAGCTGAGCAGAAGAACGTTGAAACTGAGTCCAGTGTCAAGTCCGCCGAGACTGAGCTCGAAGACACAAGAACGAGATTGGAGAAGCTCAAAACGGAACTGGCTGCTGTCAAGGCTGGCAAGGAGGGAAGATCCACCAGACTCCAGGAAGCTGTTCAGAAAAGACAGGCTTACGAGGAGGAAGTTGAAAGACGCCGCATCGCTGAAGAAGAGAGAAAGAAGAAGGCTGAAGAGGAACGTCTCCGTCGTGAGGAAGAGGAGCGAATCGCCAGAGAGAAGGCGGAAGAGGAGGCTAGACTCGCTGAAGAAGCTAGAATTGCCGAAGAAGCCAGACTTGCGGAAGAAGCTAGACTTGCGGAAGAAGCTAGACTCGCTGAAGAAGCTAGACTTGCTGAAGAAGAGAGAGTCCGCAAGGAAGAAGAGGAAAGGCTCGCCAAGGAGGCTGAAGAAAAGAGACTCGCTGAAGAGGCCGCCGCCGCTGCTGCTGCTGCCGCCGCCGCTGCCGCTCTTGCTGAGAAAGAAGCTGCTGAGAAAGCTGCTGCTGAAGAGGCTGCTAAGAAGGAAGCCGAGGAGAAGGCTGCTGCTGCTGCTGCTCAGAAGGAAGCCGACGAAAAGGCTGCTGCAGAGAAGGCTCAGAAGGAAGCTGCAGAGAAGGCCCAGAAGGAAGCTGCAGAGGAGGCTGCTGCAGTTGAGGCTGCTAAGAAGGAGGCCAAGGAAAAGGCTGCTGCAGAGAAGGCCCAGAAAGAAGCTGAAGCTGCTAAGAAGGAGGCCGAGGAGAAGGCTGCTGCAAATAAAGAACTCCAGGACAAGGCCATTGTTGCTGATGCTGACAGTGAAAATAAGTCCAATTCCAAGACTGGATTGGGTCTCGGAGTCCTTGCAGCTGGTGCTGTCGCTTCCGCTGCTGCAATTGCTAGCCAGTCTGGTGATAAGATAACTGGCGTTGCGGGCAAGTCAGCCAAGCCAATCTCCTCTGCCATCTCGAAGAGTATCCAGGACGGTGTTGGCACTAATGGTACAGTTAAGGAGACCAAGCCTGTTGCTTCCTCTCCAGCTTCCACCACTGCAAATGTTGGGTCACCAGCCTTCCCAGAAGGTGCCAAAGTGACCAATGAGAAGATCACAGCTTCTGAGCCAGTTGCTTCCAAGAAAGCTCCAGCTGATCCAAAGGGCGATCTCGTCATCACCAACGTCAAGGTGTCCGAGGACGCTCCAGTCTCCAAGAGCAAGAGAAGAATCTCGGGTTTCTTCAAGTCTTTCAAGTCTAAGAAGGACTCCACAGCTGTTGGAGTTGTGTCTGCTGCTGCTGTTGGTACAGCTGCTGTTGCCACTGCTACAGCTGTCAAGTCTTCCGAGGTCGCTGGTAAGGGTGCCGTTGCTGCCACCGCCACCGTTGAGGGCACAGTTGAAAAGGCTCTTGGTGCTACCACTGCTACCACTCATGATAAATCAGTTGCATCCGAGACTGCTTCCGCAGCTGTTGAAGCTCCGTCTGTTGAAGCTCCGGCTGTTGAGTCTCCGGCTGCCGAACCATCTGCTGCCGATACTACAGAGAAGGCCCTGGCTGACTCAGCTGCTGTCCCACCTGTTCCGGACTCTGTTGAAGAACCAGCTTCCCTTTCTGCTCCAGCCACCGATTCTGACAAAGAAAACGTGAGCCCTGTCATTTCTTCGAGCGGCGCGATTGGTAGCGTTTCCCGGCCAACCGCGACGATCGAGAATGTGACCGGTTCCGAATTCAACGCCCAGGTGGTGAAGGAAGGCGAAGAGCCAATTGTCTCTGTTGTTGCCAACGATCCAACGTTGTATTTGGAGGAAATTTCTGCTGAAGAGGCCAAAAAAGAGGATCACGTTATTGCCATGGTTGCTGCCGGTGAGTCTACAGTCCAGGAAGTCAAGCCCGACGCTGTCGGTTCCATTCCAACCACTTTGCCAACTCCACCAACTACTTCTAAGTCCGAGTCCGTTGTCGAGAATACAGAAGAAGAACCAGTTGCAGAGAAATCCGCTACAGAACCATCCACTGATGGTGTTGCTGCCGGCATCGCCGCCGCTGCAACTTCCGCCTCCAAGGCTGACGAAAACAGTGAGGCTCCATCTCAAAATCGTGAAATTCTCTCCACTCCGCTGAAGAAGCCAGTCGAGCTGACTCCATCACCATCTCCAGCTGCTGCTGGCATCTCCACTGAAGAAGGATCTACCCGTGAAGGCACTCCAGAGGCTGACGTCAACGGTACTCCAAAGGGTAAGAACGCTAAGAAGAATAAGAAGAAGAGAGACGCAAAGAAGAAGAAGAAAGCAGCTGCCACTAGCTCCAAAGAGGCCACCCCAGAACCATCCACTCCACTGAAGGCTGTTGAGTCTGCTGCTCCAGCTGAATCTGGCTTGGATTCCACGTCTACTGCTGCTGCTATTGCTACCAGCGCTCTCGCTACTGGTGCTGTTGCTACAGCTCTTTCTTCCGATGATGCTCCAGCTTCAAAGGAGGTTGAGACAGAGGTTGCTCCACTCGCCAAAGAGATCGAGGCTGAGTCCACACCTACTGCAGAGGAGCCTGTTGTCGAAGATACCCTTCCAGAGGAAACACCAAAGGTTTCTGCTGCCGACTTGTACACCGAGTCTGGTCCAGTTGAGATCCCAGAGTCTCATAAGTTTTCTGTTCAGGACGGTGTTTCTCCAGTAAGTGCTGGTGAGGAGTTGGCCAAGGATGCTGAAGCTGCTAAGCCTATTGAGGAGACAGCTGAGCCTTCCGATGCCCCTGCTTCAACTGAGACTACTGAAGCTGCTGCTGTCCCAGTTGATGTTACCGCTCCTGCTACCACCGCAACTACTGATGATGTCTCTAACTCCACAAAGGCTGATGCTTCCGTTGATACCACCCTTGCCACCGCTGCAGTCGTTGCTACCGGTGCCGCTACCACTGGCGCTGTTCTGGCTTCTAAGTCTGAAGATAAGAGTGAGCAAGCCGTTGATGATACTAAGACAGAGAATGGTTCTGATGGTTTCGTCACTCTCGACCCAAAGAACGCTGGTAAAAAGATCCCAGTCGTTGTTGCCACTGAGGAGAAGGCTTCTGCTCCATCCACACCATTGAAGAAGGGGCCAGTCGCTGAAACCCCATCTGGTACACCAACCCAAAAGAGATCTGCTAAAGATGAGAGAGATACTCCATCCAAGAAAGCTACACCAGCCAAGACTACACCAGCCAAGTCCACTACAGGCACTCCAAGAGAAAAGAAGAGAGGCTTCTTCAGAAGACTTTTCGGCTCATCTCCAAAGCCATCCCCAAAGTCTTCCCCAAAGACCACTCCAGTCTCAACACCATTGAAGAAAGCTACTAAGCCAACCTCCAATGTTGTGACCCCAATTTCCACTCCAGTCAAGAAGGCATCTTCCAATGCTCTCGCAAAGGCCACTGACGCTACTGATAAGACCGTGTCTGGCTCCAAGGCTGCTTCTGGTGCCGTTGTTGGTACTGCTGCTGCTACTGGTGCTCTTGTATTTGGTAAGGGTTCTGACAAGGAGATTGTCGGTTCTAAGAGTGCTACTGAGGAGACTCCTGCTTCAAAAAGCGTTGAACCTGCAGTCGCCCCTCAGTCTAAGAAAGATCTCTTAGACGTTCTTGATACCAAGACTGCTCATGCTAACGTTGAGGACCAGGATCGTGAGTCTATTTTCACATACAGGGAGGAGATTGTATATGAAGAGGTGCCAGTTTAAGCCTGATAATAGTTTCTTCATTGGACGTTGTTTCGGTTCCGATCGTCATTTGTGAAGGTGGACTGAATGGTTTATTGTTTCATAGTCATGTTGATTTGTTCCCGTTGGGGATGTTTTTGTTCTTTTTGTGTTATATTCTCATAACAGACCCTTTAATAATGTAAAGATTTGTCAACTTTGGTGTAGTGCTCATGATAGCAATCAATTGTTGGTACGGTATCCTAGTCTCCATTATACTCTTCCACCGTGCTCAAATCTTACGAGTAGGACCTGTTGTGAGTCACCATCAAATGGACCTCATGCGTCAAATTGGCGATCTTATCTGAGCTTCTTTGCCGGATATATATACTTATGAGGTATATCTGAACGAGCCCAAGATTCACTTTGTAGTAGTCCTCGTATCGAATAGCTTCCTCTTCTGCAACTGTAGATTTTTGAAGAGGTGCCAGCAAACGAGGAACTACCACTTTTTTGACCATAAAGCTGGACTTGTAAACAATAGCTCAAGGATCAGAGACGATCACGTGGGACGAGTATTACACTGTAACCAAAAAGAGACCTTCCCTGCGCCCTGGCTAACTGGAGCTCGCTGTGAGCTGTCGATAGGTGTCTAAAACGCGATTGTGTGCCGAAGTCGCTTATCTCCTGTTTGCGGCTAATAAACTGATGACTAAGAGACAGGGACTTTATCAGCAAACTCAAGGTAGGAGCCAATGACTCATACAAGGAGGAGGTACCGGTAAATATCCACCAATCACGGTGTGCTAGCCCGGGTGGCCTCCGTTAGCCTCCGCTAGCCTCCGCTAGCCGTTGGTTTCCGCTCTTCTCCGCACCCGCTACGCTTGTTTCGCGCATCGGTGACTCGATCACCACTGAAAAAGTTATAAAGGCCGGCGCCGGTCCGCCTTCTCCGCGAAACCTCCAGCCGCCGAAGAGCTCAGCACCACAAGCCACAGAACCCACAAAAAACAATGGTTGCCGCTGCTAAGGATCTCAGTCACCTCTTCTCCGTCGAAGCCCAGTCCAGAAACCCTTCTGCGCTGAAGACGGCCTTCAAATACTTTGCCGACCCGAATGTGGTGTTCCTCGGAGGAGGTCTGCCAATGGCGGACTACTTCCCATGGAACAAGATCACCGCAGAGTCGCCAGCTGCTCCATTCAAAAGAGGAATCGGTGCTGTCCCAGAGACTGATGACGAGAAGGTTGTTGTTGACCTCGTTAAGTTTGCTCCAGATGTGACCCACGAGAAGGACATTCCAATGGCCAGAGGCTTGCAGTACGGCAACACCGAGGGCCAGAAGGAGCTCATCGACTTCATCAAGGAGCACACCCAGATCGTCCACAAGGTGCCATATGACGACTGGGGCGTCATCTCCACAGTTGGTAACACCCAGTCGTGGGACGCCACTCTCAGAACATTCTGTAACAAGGGAGACACCATTTTGGTGGAGTCCCATTCCTTCCCATCTGCGCTAGAGACCGCTCACGGCCTCGGAATCAACACCTTCCCAGTGGCCATGGATGACTTCGGTATCATCCCAGAAGAGCTCGAGACACTCCTCGAGAAGTGGGTGGGTCCTAAGCCAAAGTTGTTGTACACCATCCCAACTGGACAGAACCCAACCGGTTCCTCGTTGAGCGGAGATAGAAGAAGAGCCATCTACAAGATTGCGCAGAAGCACGACTTCATCATTCTCGAGGATGAGCCATACTACTTCTTGCAGATGGATCCATACACCGAGGACGTTGCCTCCAGAGAAGGCAAGGCTGTTCACTCCCACCAGGAGTTCCTTTCCGCCCTCGTTGACTCTTTCATCTCCATCGACACCGAGGGTCGTGTCGTCAGATTGGACTCCTTCTCCAAGGTGCTGGCCCCAGGTTCCCGTTTCGGCTGGATTGTCGCTCAGAACTCAATCTTGGAGAGATTCGTGAGACTCCACGAAGTCACCATCCAGAACCCTTCAGGTTTCACACAAACCCTTGTCAACGGTCTTTTGCAGAGATGGGGCCAGGAAGGCTACATCGACTGGTTGATGGGTCTCCGTGCCGAGTACACCCACAAGCGTGACGTTGCTATCGACTCCATTGCTAAGTACTTCCCAGCTGAAGTGACCCATTTCAACCCACCAGTTGCCGGTATGTTCTTCACCGTTCAGTTTGATGCTACTAAACATCCAAAGTTCGCCACTGAGTTTGGTTCCGATCCTATCAAGGTTGAAACCGCCTTGTATGAGGCTGGTTTGAAAGAGGGCTGTCTTATGATTCCAGGCTCCTGGTTCTTGTCTAAGGGTCAATCTAACCCACCACAGGAAGTTAAGGCTGAGGCTGTTGACACCACTGTCTTCTTCAGAGGTACTTACGCTGCTGTTCCTCTTGATAAGTTGACTGCTGGTTTGGAGAAGTTTGGTCATGCTGTTGCTAAGGAATTCGGTTTGGCTAAGTAATGTACCCACCCGAGGTGGTGCTTTATAGTACAATGTGTTCGGATATTCAGTTCTTCTTCTAAAGTATATTTCTCTCAGTGAATAGCCTGTGGATATGTAGAGCTTATAGTGTTCCTTATTAGAGTACCACCTGCAAATATGGTGAAGAGATTATATTCTGTCGAATAATGTGGCTTATATGTCATACCTGTATGCGGTAAGGTTACGAGCCCCCGCGTTATACTCCTCATGGCGGTTCTGCCAATCTTTACCGTGAATCTTTCTTTACCGTGGCCAGGTGGTTGCGCGACTGAAAGACGGGCGCTGCGTTCGAATTTCACTGCGCGTTCTTTTAATGATGATTTTAATCGGATGTGAACAATCTCTTAGTCGAAATCGGCATTGAGGAAAAACCGTTGCCTTCCTACTGATAAAAAGAACAACCACACACTTTTTTTTGCTGACTCTGCCATCATGTCCAGCCAATGGAAGCCTGTCTCTGTGACTCCTGAAGACGCTGACGATTTTGACCTCGAGCCAGACCTTATTGAGCCGGATGTCCCCTCCAAGGGGACACCTCATACACAACAGGAACAACCACAGGTGTCGTCATCATCGAATCCAAGCACCACACAACCTAACAACGCCAATGGAGGCTTCTTCAACTTCACATCCTTCGCCAGACCGAACATTGATCTCTCCTCCTCCTTCAATCCAATCCTCAAGAACGAGCAGGTGAGAGAACACAGCTTCACAGGGGGCGACACCCTTGATGAACCTGTTTGGAAGACGCTTGAGCGTGACTTCAAGGCCATTGGAAACCGTCTGCTCTCTGTGGTGTGGCCAGCCTCTCTGTCCAAGCTCGCCAAAGTTCAACAGCACAACCTGCTCATTGCTGCCAGGAACTCCGGCATCAACGTTGGCATCAACTTCGACCAGCTGGGCCAGGACCTCGAACAGGACATCGCAAACACTCCAATTGACGATTCAGACCTGAAGAAGCTCGACTGGGACCTCTGGGGCCCGCTGATGTTCACGCTGACGTTCTCTGTTATTCTCGGTGTCTTATCTCCAAAGGCCTCGTCGTCAGAGGTGTTCTCAGGGGTGTTTGCTCTCGTATGGTCCACGCTTGCCATTGTGGCTCTGAACATCCAATTGCTTGGTGGAACCATCTCCTTCTTTAACGCATTGTCTACTACTGGATATGCCCTGTTCCCACTGCTATTTCTGGCCGTCTTGTCGATCTTTGTCAAGTTGAGTTTCGTGAGATTTATCGTGTACGTTGTCCTTGTCGCATGGGCTATCTATGCAGCCACAGTCAATTTGAAGGTTAATGGTGTCTTGCCTGGAAGAGTGTTCCTGGCCATTTATCCAGTCGGCCTGGTGTATGCCACGCTCGGCTGGTTGTGTGTGATTACCTGATGAGTATATCTTTGTTCTTTATTGAAGAAACGCACATTTTTATCTGTACTTATATGTAGTTCATTGTTTGATTACCTGATCAGCAGTCTCCATTCTGAGGGCAATAAATACACCTGGCTCCTCATGATCTCTGTCACCAGTTCCATAGGCAAGCACCGAAGGCTCTGTTGGATGTACTGCGATAGCTGGGACAGATCCCTCTGTCACTTGAACAGACTCCACAGTTGTCTGAGGAATTACAGCATCTTTATACCACTGAATTCTCCCGTCAGATGTCCCCTGCAACAGACCTTGAGCTCCTGGAAGAATGTCTCCAAATAGTCTCATCGAGTGCTGTGGACAATCCAGAAGCTGGCCAATCTCTTCGAGCCCCATTCTCAGATCCAGAACCGAGATGCTGTCAGAGTTTCTTGTCTTGACATACACGTACCTCCCATCGTTGGATTCTAAAACTTGTGATACACCATTGCCTAAAGCCATCTTCTTCTTCATGACAATACCGCACTTGTCATCGATAGCACTGAAACAATTGCTGAATGAGCCGGCATAGAACAAACCGTCCATGAACTCGCTTCTCGCCTCTTGGAAACAGCTCACAATCCCGCTATCGACACCCTTGAACTCTGTCAAAGGCTCACTCCTCCGGACATCAAATACGCTGATTATTCCAGAGTTTCTGCCTGTCACAAACCTATCGCCATCTGCAAGAAACATCACAGAATGCACTTTCCAAAACTTTTCGGTGGTACAGCTCATTGTACCGTAACTCTCTATAACCTGGGCCTTTCCGTCCTCCCTTGGCACCAGATCGAGGAGCTTCAGAGGAATGTCGGCTGAGGACACTATAACAGGACATGTCCCCTCATAAATGCTCGCTGACGGATGGACAGCAGTGGTGATAATTGGCGTAGAATGGATGTATCTTGTGAACGGGATGAGCTGGCTGTTCTCGTCGCTCAGGAGCGTTGGCGAGGTTATGTAAACCCTCATTGCATTATCATCTGACACTGTGAGCAAAGTGCTACTATCGAGCCATTTTAGACAAGTGGGCGTAGTGTATGGCCGATGGGGCAGTTGTGTTGATGGCGTGTGGAGGCTGGGGAAGGTATAATGAGACGTGTCCTGTTTTGCAAGATATTCCCTGTGTTGTTCTGCTTCAACTATCAAGGCACATTTTGTAGGGCGATGGAAGGTGGTGTTGGTTGAGGCGAGGGTCCTAAGCCTCATTATAGCTCATCCTGTCAGCTCATGATCTCTAGAAACATGTGGGGGAAGTATCAAGATGGACATTCATGATCCATATCCTTCCTGAAAACCCGGACATCAACAAGCTCTGAGGGCCGCGATGGAGCTTGCAAGCTGTGCACTGGCCATTAAGCCAATGTTGTACAGCTGGTGAACATATACACTAACAACTTTCAATTAGAAGATAAAACGTTACATAAACGGCATTAATTATAAAGTCACCATAACAATCAAAAACCACTAGAATAGAAACTTCAAAAAAACATCAGACTTTTTATTGTTCTTTGTGCGTCGCCAAGAACCTTTTTTACTTCTTTGTAGTAGCTTTTCTTGTGAGCATACCAAATAGTTTTTTCTTCTTCTCTGGTTCAGCCTTAACAGGAACTCTAGCGTTCTTGAACTGTTCTTTGAAAGACGGTTGACTCATAGGAGGAGGAGCAGGTCCGCCAAAACCACTATCAGCGAAATTCAATGTACTTGAACTCTTGCGGTTCGAAAGATTCAAGTTGGAGAAAGACTTCAGGAAGCCGCTCTTACGGGAGGAGAGGGAAGATGCATCAGAGCCAGCAGAAGAGCGTGTAGAAGCTGATAAGGAGTCACGTGCTTTCATTTCCATCGTAGATGTAGCGCCTCTGAGCTTGTGTGGTGGCGTACCTGGTTGTGTGACCGGTTGAGACGAGGAAGATAGTTGAGCCCGTGTTGCGGATCTGGATGCGGAGCGAATAGAGCCTGCGGCAGATCTGGTGGACTTTACAGGTGAGAATGATGTTGTAGTCTTTGGAGAGACAACGGACTGCGACAACTGAGCAGCTTGGGCAATCTGAGCGGGCGTGGCATTACCTCTGGCCAGTGCCGCTTGAATGTCATCAAAGTCTTGCTCAGCCAGAACACGAATTCTCTCCGACTTTTCGTTCTCCAAGCGGAGCTTCTCTTCTTTTTCTCTTTCCAGACGCTCCCTCTCAGCTTCCTCATGGGCAAGACGTTCTCTTTCTAGAGTACGCTCTTCTTCCAGCTTGGATCTGTCCTCTTCGACTTTAGCACCGTACGTATCCAAATCTTTCAGAAGGATGTCCCTCTTCTCAGCAAAGATCTTGGACATCTCTAAAGCGTTGATGGCACGTAATAACAACTTCATATCACAAGCCAAAGCAGCAGCCTCATAAATGATTTGAATCACGGCATCGCTTGGTTCTGGAGAATTTGGAGATGCAAGATGCTCTAAAGTAGGCAAAACGTCTTCCGAGTCATCACCATCGTCATCAGTGTTACCATCATCATTCTGCGATGGTTGACCATCAGTTTCACGACGGAGGGTGCTTTTGCTGTATTGTTTCTTCTTTTGCTTCAAGTTTGTGACAAGACCAAGACCAACAGCCATTTCATCCGAATCACTTGTAGTGGTTGTTTTCTCTTCCTTTGAGCTGGATTCATCATTCGTCTTCATCTTAACAAGCTTATCACCTTTGGCAAGCTTGAAATTACCTTCTGGAACAGCAAATCTAGCACCCTCCTCAGAGTCAGACTTTCTGGAGTCGGTAGTGTTGGTAACACTTTTGTCTAATGGATCGACAGAGTCGTTCTCATCAGGAGTTATCTTCGAAAATCCGGAGAGAGGATCATCATCACCTATAGCTTCTTCAGGTACTTCGACATTATTTATCTTAGTCAATGGTGTGATTGGATCGATATCTTCATCGTCACCAAGGAGAGTCTTCCTTGGGCTCTTGCTGTGTGGTTTGGACATGGAATCAGTTCTAAACTTGATAGGCTCCTTCGAAACAGCTCTAGCAATTGGTTCCAGTGGCTTTTGATCATCATCATCCTCATCATCCTCAGCTTCATTTTCAATATCATCAGCTGGAAGAGGTTGAACCTTGTTCTGTTCATCGTTTTCGTCATCATCATCTGGTTTGACCTCTCTCGACAAGCTCGATTTACCAACTCTCATACCTTTAGCACTTGAACGTCTTCTAGACATATCAACAGAGTTTTTAGAGGATGTAGAAGCGGAAGTATGTGCAGAGTTTTTCGAAGCTTTCTTCAAAAGTGTCAAGTTCAAATAACCATCATCGATTGTAATTAGATGTTCTTCAATCTCTCGGAAACTTGCTTTGACATGTGGATTCTGTTCAAAGTATCTCTCAACAAGTTGCTCGTCACCTTGGAAGATATTTTTCAACTTCTTCTTATAATCAATGAGTAATTTAGAATAGCCTTTCATCATCCCATCTTCCTTTCTCCCCAAGATAGCATACAATGCCTCAGAGATCAAATCGTACAACAATGGCAACTCATAGAACTTGGCAACCAGGAAAGTATCTGTGGTGGTTGGATACAGTAACCATCTATCACCTAGTTTACCCACAAACAAGAATTCAGCAATGGCTTGAACGGTTTGAGTAGCAAATGGCAGGTATAGAGATCTTGGGATAAGCAAGGGTTCAAGCAAGTTTTTGCCCTCATCGTATGGTTCTGAATGGAGGGAGCCCATAGTCGACAATGCATCGGGTATAGAAGCTTCATCGTTTGGCACTGTTAATGAAGTACTGTTCTGTACACTTGAAGATCTTGAAGTTCCACGTTTCTTGAGTGCATTAACCGGTGACCTGAGGTCTTTGAGCTTGATAGCGGAAGTTGATGATAATGGGTTTGCTCCTGCAGAAATAGATCCCATATGGCCTGTACCACCTGCGCTTTGAGTAGAGGCACCAGAGATGGAGCCACGTGGAGAATCACGAAGGTAGTCACGGGAGTTAACAGACTTGAGAATGGCAGCTGATGGTTTCGAGGTTTCAAGT
>JAKTVV010000075.1:0-51310 GCA_030581715.1 Petasospora mississippiensis | reverse complement strand
CGGTTTACAAGCACAGACATGTGAGTGGTCCAGGGTTCAATTCCCTGCCCGGCCCTTGTTTTTTTAATTTTTTTCTAAATGTTTTTTTTGCAGTTTTATCTCTAAAGTTTCTTTAGGAGGTTTTTTTTAGAATTTTTGCTATGAATTCGGTTCAATCGAACTTCTCAATTATAACCTTGCTATTAATTGGACTACATCCAACATATCTGCTTCTTAGCAGCTCGTTGACACATACACAGTTTGTGTGCGCGATCAAAACGGAATCAAAACAAAAACAAAACCTCTCCACGATGTGCGAAGGAGGTTCTAGTCAGGTTTTCAACATATTTCAACTAAGACATCGAATATGAGCACAGAGGACAAACGTGAGTTGTTTCAGTACGGATTACATCACATCTTATACTAACTTTCGTGTACAGCGATCATCAAGGCCCAGGACATCTCGCCAGAGCTCCAACAGACAGTTCTCGACATATCTGTTCAGGCCCTTGCGGACAATAAAGTCGAGAAGGACATTGCTGCGCAGATCAAGAAGGAGCTTGATACGAAGTGCGGCCACACATGGCACGTAATTGTCGGCAAGAACTTTGGATCCTACGTCACCCACGAGCTGGGCTACTTTTTGTACTTCTACATTGGTCCATATGCATTCTTGGTGTTCAAGACTAGTTAAAGATGGTGTTAGCTGTTGTGAAACGAAAATAAACAGATAAATAACAATAAGCATTCATTAGCAGAAAGTTCAGTAGCACCAAGTTGTGTAAGGAAACGATGAAAATTCATTAGTTTGCAGAAAGCTCAGTAGAAATCGACCTTTAGATGGCAAACTGTGCGAGGTCTTGCTCAAAGCGTTGTTGGAGGGAAGTACTCTTCTCCACGAGTTTCTCGTGTTGTAGTCTTATCTCTGTAATAGTGCTGGACTTTGAAGAGTTCATGACCGATAATATCGAGCTCAAGTCGTTCCTCAACTTCTGGGACCTCTCATTGGAACGCCTCAATTGTGCTTTCAATAGGGAGTACTTTGTCTCTTGATCAACAAGTTGGTTTTCAAAGAACTTACTCATGTTTGTAATCTTGACAATCACTTTATCCTTATCGTTGACCTTATCTAGAGACTCTTTGAGTCTCTCAATCTCTCCTTGCATCTCCAACAACTGCTCTTGGTTGAGCATCTTCACCTCCTCCGAAACGTTGATCTTGGCATTCAACTTGATCTTCTTGACGAGAGATGCATAACGGAGTGTGCTCAAGGTCTCATCGTAGTCACAAGGGGAGATACAAGCAACCATAGCAGTCTTGGAGTTACCACCGAGACTCTCTTTCAATATCCACGTCAATGTCGAGTCTCTGTAGGGAGGTTTCTCATTCTTTGTTAGTGCGGAAATGACCCTCCCCAACGTGGTCAAACTCTTGTTGATGTTGGACCCTTCCTTGAATCTCACACCGGTAGCACCTGTGGAGTTAGCCCTTTCTGAGCCTGCTAGATCGACAAGTCTCAAGCACGAGTTGGTCTCCCTCAGCAAATCTTCGTTCATATCGAATTCTGTCATTCTGAGACTGATAGTGAACACAGCGTGTGATCTGGAGGACTGGTCGTTCATCTTAGTGGCAGCAGTGGTTCTGTTGTTATTGCCCACAGTCATGTACTTCTCAAAGTCTCCAAAGTTTTGGATGGGGAACTCGGTTAGCCCTTCAACATAAGGCCCTGTTTCTGGGTTCTCTCGAACACGTAGCTGGTGCTTCTCCTTCTCCTCGCCAAGCAAATCTCTCACTTGCTCGTTATAGATCTCGAAGAACGACACTTTGATCTGCACTTTCACGTTATCCTCCATCAGCTCACACCTCTCGAACAACTCCAAACAGCACCTTGGAATGATACCCATCTGTTCCCGCTCCTGAGCGCTCCCCATCATGGTGTAGGACTTACCGGAGCCCGTTTGACCATACGCAAAGATACACGTGTTGTAGCCACCGAGTGTATGCTCCAAGATCTCATGGCCCACGATCTCGTAGGTGTCCTCCTGGGTTCTGAAGTTGGGTGATGTCTCGTCTGTGCTCCACAACGAATCGTCGAACTGGAACTGCTTCTCCTCGTCACGTGCGCTCTTGGAGGGGCTCGAGCTCTGTAAGCTGCGAATAGTTGTTGAGCCGTTCCGCATAGAGACAAGCACGGGGAGGTTCTGTTGCTCCTCACGCGGAACACATGGACGGGAACGAACAAACACCTTGACGTTGCTGCTTGAAGTGGGGGAAGAGGAGGTGCTCTTTCCCTTTGGGGTGCCTGGAATGTCGGCATTGCTGCTAGCGGAGCCCGGACGTGATCCTTTCTTCTTTGACATCTTTTCTTGATATCGCTTCCTTTTATTAACCAGCAAAACGGTGCTGTGACTGCTTTCTGAGTGCTCAAAGATGCTTGGGCGGCAACGCGGGTGCTTTGTTTACGGTTTTGTTGGCGTTTGTTTACGTTTTATGTGAGCCTCCGCGAAATGTTGATGTTGCAACTCAGCTGGATGGCACCGCAGATTAGAGCGGGAACCGAACTCCGCCTACACACGGCAGGCCCAAAATGGACGACGACAAGCCTTTCAGGCAGCTCAAGTACGGCGAACATCCCCGCCAGGTCGTCTCTCTCTACGACTACATTTCTCCGTTCATCGAGACGGTTTCTGTTGCTCCGCTAGTCTTCGTCCACGGGGGTGCCTGGAGAGACCCTTCAAACACGGACAGAGACGCCGACGAGCTCTCCAGGACGTTGAACAAGACAATCCCGCTTTGCTCCGTTGACTACCGTCTCAGCGATGAGGTTAAACATCCGGTATTCACGCAAGACGTGGTTGCTGCCACAAAAATGTGCTTGAAGCAGCTGGGGTCCAGCAACAGAGTGTCTCTGATTGGCCACAGCGTCGGGGCCATGCTCTGCCTGCAATGCTTCAACGAGATTGCACCAGAGGTGAAAGTGGAGAAGATGTACCTTGTTGACGGAATCTATGACAATGCGGCGTTGCTGGAAGAGTATCCCGACTATAAGTTCTTCGTTGATGACGCTTACGACGACTACGAGGCCAGTGCCGTCCCGTTACAGAAACTGAAAGAGGAGGGAGTCGAGGTCCACGTGATCCACAGCTACGAGGACGAACTCCTCTCTCTGGGACAGACGACGTGGCTCCAGAAACAATTGCACCAATTGGGAGTCGAGTACCAGCTCCATGTGGCGCATCTGGGGAAGCACAATGACGTTTACGGCAGTCCTGCTTTGGCAGAGTACGTGAATCGGACCTATTGCTAGTGTACTCAGAGTAGAAGCTATTGCTGGATGATGGGGTAATCTGTGGATTTTCCAGAGTGGAATCTATATATTGCTGGTATATTCAGAGTAAACATATTGTTGAACGATGTGTACTTATGTCCTCCTCAGAGGCTACTGGTAGTGTAAAGCTCTTGCTAGTGTATTTTCCATGTTTCTGCACCTATCTTTAAATGATGAACACTGAACACAATCACTCGATCCAGATCTCCTTGCCATTCTGCTCCATGAACGTGCCCAGCTTCGACACATTGGCGTCCCACGCAACGAGCTTCTCTCTCATGTTGGCGATCTGGGCCTGGTTGATGATTCTTGGCTGCACCCAGTTGATGCTGATGGTCTGGGAAATCTGGTCAATCGAGCCTCTCAGCAACCCCAGACTCAGAGCTCTCATCACCAGGTGCTCCACCTCGTCGATGCTGAGCAGCGTGGCCTTCGACACGTCCTTGAAAGAGATCACCCTGATGGACTTGGCAAACACGAGCTCCACCAGCGTCATCAGGCAGATCTTCTGCTTGAGGAACGCCTCTGAGGTCTTCAGCAGCGTGTTCTTCTCCAAGTGGGACAGGTTCTTGGAGAACGCCTCGATATCGCCAGAGTTCAGCGAGTTCAGCAGATCAATGATCCACTGGTACTCGCCACCCTGGAGCGTTCTCAGGATTGGATGGGTCAATAGCTCGCCAAAGTTGTAGATCTTATCGGCGAGCAGGGCGCTGATGCTGAGCTCGTAGGCGAGTCTCTGCTGGTCGATCAGCTGCACATCTTCGAGCTGGACCGTGGACAGGAACAGTAGGCTCTGGTAGTAGAAGTTGTTGTAGTCGGACTTCACCTTGTAGTACTCTGAGTTCGTGGAGAAGTACGACTGACTCAGCTTGAGGTCAACGGAGTCAATCTGCGCCAAGCTCTTGTCGATCTTGTCCAGATCGTCTCTGGCCTCGGCTTCCTGTTTCAGGTGCAACTTGCATCTGGCAATCTCAATGTCGATGAACAACAACGCCTGCTCCTTATCGAGCTTGTCGTTCTTCTCCATCTCGCCCTTGAGCTCCGTGAGATATTTGACGCTCTCAGCAGGGTCCTCCAGCTCCACCAGGGACGCAAGCAGAAACTCCACGAGCTTGAGCTGGTTGAGCTGGTGCTTGAAGAGCGAGATGAAGTTCTTGTACAGCCTCATCCGGACACCACGTGAAAGCGGCGTCTTGTAGAACTCCTCGAGTGTTTTGGTGAGCTGGTGCCACAGCTTGCGGTCGTACAGGTCCTCAAACGCGTAGAAAACAGACGCGAGTTGGGGATCCGACTCCACACGGAGAGTTGAAAGGATTCCTGGAACGTCACTGGACATTTCTGGCTTCTTTTTTATGTTATTTGTGGTTTTCTGGTGTGTTTTCCCCGGTGGCGTACTGGCCATTGGCTTGTAAACACGTCTGGCCGTTGGCTCAACACACCCGGACACCACTTCGCGAACTCGTTTTATTATAAATTCGCGAATTCACTACTCCCTCCCTTCTTCTTATTACACAACTAAGAGGCTGTGGAAGTTAGCAGACAGCCAAAGCGTGAAATAATGCACTTGTAACACTTGGTGCACCGGGCCATTTAACTCACTGGCTTGTGTGTGGTTTTCTGTCTCAGAGAAAGAAAGGTAAACAATTGGGAACTTTCCACACGAACCCGAGGTCATTAGATGCTATTGGTGGGCTCACATCTCCATAGCCCAATCTGAACGAAAACCGTGACCTACATGCATATGTAAACATATATAAATATATATATATATATATGTATATGGCATTTACATTACTCATTTGAAGGCCTCACTGTTTTTGGAGATGCTCCGATCTCAGCTTTGCAAGCTGGAAAGCCTGTTTCAGTTCACTTTTAGAGACACCACCAGTGATTGTGAGTGCCTTCATCTGTTTCCCGCTCTGATCGAGAACCACACTCACAGTCTTCTTCGTCGTGGACTCCTCTTCTTCGCCTTCGAGGTCCGCAAGCAAGACGCTCTTGGCGTCGACATCCATCTTGTCCTCATCGTCCACGGTTTCCAACGCTTCTGCGTCCAAATCAACGATACCAAAGTTGGACGAGTATCCGATTGCCTCGTTGTTCAGGCTCAATTTGTCCCTCTTGACCGGGTCGCACGTGATTTGATACTGCTCTCTCACCGTACCGAAGTTTCCTCTAATCCGCACCGGAACCTTGATATCGGCAGCGTTCTCGTCGATATACGCACGTGGCAACTGTGTGTTCTTCAGGGCAGATATCAGGGATGCCCAAACGAGGTCAAATAGCGGGCCAGAGCGAGAGAATACCTTGATTTTGGCGTACAAGACGTAGCTCCACGCTCTCTTGGGTCCAAGATCGAACTCATCCTCCTCTGATCTGTACAAGATATGCTCTGCACCCTGCTCATCAAAGCTCCGCAGCCCAACGTTGACTTTCAGAGACTCCTTGCTCAAGATCCCTGAGTGCAAAACAGTCTCGTATAGTTTCTGCGATAGGATCATCTCTTCGTCGGTAGGAGCACCCACTCTTCCGCGCTCAACTTCCACTACGGGAAAGACGCTGGAGTGGTTCTTCAAAACACCTTCCTGTCTGTCCAGCTCCTCCTCTTTCTCTTTGGCAAACACAGCATTCACAGCAGCAGCGTCCTCATTGATTACCTCAGCAGGGAGATCCTCTTCAACGATACCACCGGTGATCGTGCACACCACAATAGACCCGCCAGCTCTCAGCACGGACGATCCAAGCACTTTGGAGTCTCCACGGACAGAGTTTTCGCCGTATCGTGATAAGCCGCCGGTGGTGGTGGTGATCTCTCTGAACTCTGTGAAAGTACGGAGGTTTGGGCGCACGCCAATAGCGAGGTGTCGCTGCAAAGAGAGCTCTGGCGAGATCCGAGCCAGAACTGCGGGTGGGAATGACAGCGGATGGAATTCTTCGGACATTGTACGTTTTTTTTTCGTGCTTTAAAGAGCTGCTTAAGGGCTCTCTTGTTAGCGTTTGCTTGAGAGAAGATGAGCTGTGTTGAAAATTCGCGGACATTTTGTGACACGTGAAAATGGCAGATATTCTGTCATTTTGCGCGGGTACATGGTGTGCTCTGCCATTTTGCACGGGTACAGCTATCTCTCTCTCTCTCTCTCACAGACCGAACTAGAGCATCCCAAGTTAAGCCAGAATGAAAAGTAGCACAGGCAGACTACACTGTCTCATTCATTTGTCGTTCCAATTAGTCGTCACAGTATATATCACATTATTTATATCGACACAACTCGCTGAAGCTTGCTTCTCTTAACGACCATATCACCGTCGTTCTCCTCATTACACCAGCGTTGGATATCGTTCAGGATCCTAGCAGAGTTTCTCATATCTTGACGCCATTCTTCGGATCTCATACGGTACTCCAGAACCTCACAGCCTTCTATCAGCACTGGGACACCGGATTGCTCGCGTACACGCTTGAAAGTCACCAATGGGACGACATTGGTCAGCCCAAGAACGTGTCTGATCTCCAATACCGTCAAATTTGAGAGATAGCCCATCTCGAGGATCCTTGGAATGGAGGCATCTGTCAATTGCGAGCAGTTGTTCAAAGAGAGACGTTGTACGGAGTCACTGCAACGGAGTGCAAGTTCCCAAAGACCACGATCCGTAATGGCACAACCGGCCACACCAAGGGTTTCAATATGGTTGTGTATGGACAAAGCGTGGAGGGTAGCATCTGTGATACGAGAAGTATGTGTATGACGACCCAAGTTCAAAGACTTGAGCGAAGTACAACGAGAGGCCAAGTGGATGATACCGTAGTCTGAGACAAGGCCACAGGCACGAAGATCAAGATGTTCAAGACTTGGACAGTGCTTAGCAACCATCTTTAAGAAGACGTCATCAACGACTTTTGACCCTGGCATGACCAGCTTCTTCAACAGAGAGCCACTTAACATCATTGGAGTTGGTAAGATCTTAGGACAGATATACATCTCTATCCATTCCAGATTTCCAGAGATTGCAGGTGAGACGATCTCAACATCATCCTGCTGTGCCCTTGTCAGTTTGTGCATTATGAAGAGCTTGGTATTTGACTTAGACCTTGTCAAACGTCTATCTTTCGTGTTGTTGACAAAGCTAGACCATTTGGAATCATCAGCAAAGAACAGCTTTGTGGAAGCCACCTCTAACGTGACACGATACCATAGTTTGTTCACCAATAGGCAGTTGTATAGCGAGTTGACACCACCATGGAACTCAGTGACCGGGTTCCCATCCGCATCCATTGTACATTGGAGAGACTCGTTCCAAACCTGCTGGGCACGTTGCTCGTCTTTGTAGATCAACAGAGCATGCTGGTAAGACAATGGGCGTCTTCTGACTGGGGACTCCTCGCATGGGACAGAGGTAAACTCGTCAACGTACGTGATGATCTTGGAGAGGATTTCTGGGATATGGAAGATGGCGTGTGCTTGAGCGTGGGATGGGGACAAGTGGAGATTTGTGAACTGGTTAGTCACGTCCTCAAATGTTAGCGTTCTGCACACTTTCTCACCGAATCTGTGAGACTGTATGGTGGAATTAGTCTCGTCTGCTGGAGAGTATAGACTGAGTGGAGATGTGTCAAGATCAGGGAGACATGGCGAAGAGGCGAGACTCAGGTCTGGCGAAGAGGACTCGGACTCGCTATCGGAGACTGGCGAGTGGAAGATTCTGGAAGAGGACGGGGTGATGGCGTTCCTGAAAGTGGTGATGATCCTGCTCCTGGAGGTGAGAGACGACCTCGGGGTCTTCTTCGTGGGGGTTTGTGGTGGGGTAAAAAGGGTGGAGTTCTTCGGAGAGACAGTGTTCTTCTTAGCGGGCCTGGAGGAGTGGAAGTCCTCTCTGGATCTCTTGGTGGAGCTCAGTTTGTGCGTGTCCATGATGACGTAGCCTATATTGAGTGTGGGAGTAGGAGGAAACAGAAACAGGAAGGGGGATATCAGAGAATATCAAGAAAAGAGCGACGGATTAAATCTGAGGTAATGAGTGGACGTCAACACAACTTAATGGTGACAAAGGGGGGTGTTTCAGATGGACAAGGTGGGCGGGTATGGGATGGCGGTGAAGAGGAAAGAGAAGAGGTGAAGAGGAAGAAGAAGAAGAAGAAGAATTTGGTGACGCTGGGGACCTCTTACGGAGTGGTGAAGCTGGTGGAAAGACAGCACCTCAGCTTGGCGGAGATACAGCGGCTAAGAAGTGGTGAGGGAACACGGACAGTTTTATAGCACGCGTACAGAAAATTGATACGCGACCTGGTGAGACGCCCTTGGAGGCTCAGCCAGCACACAGGGCCACTGTTTGTTGACAACCTGCCATTTTTGCCCTTGCCTGTGAAGTGTGGAGATGGCTGGCTGGTTCCGCATGGGGCTGGCGGTGGTGTCCGGGTGTTTTCTCACACAAGACGCGGTAGGGGCAGCCCCTTCCCGCTTTTCGCTTGTTCCTGAGTGTTTCAGGGGCTTGCTGTCCATTTCTGGGTGCTACTGAGTTAGTGTGTTGCAATTGTTGGTTTTGGAAGTGGTAGGTCTTTGTGCTGGCGATTTACGCTCAATAGGCGGTATTCGCCTTGTTTCGATCCATATTAAAGCAGCACTCATTTTCCTATTTTATTTACCGGCTCCAATATTGTATAAACCCGCACAAATTGACGTATTAACAAGCTGAAACTCAGTTAAATATCCATAAGAAACACTTTAAACCGTGAAAGACCCCTGGACCATTGTTTACCGTTAAAAGGCGGCTGCCCGCTATATGCGTTGCCGTGGTGATCGTAAACAGCAGGCGTGCATAACGCATGGCTGGATAGGAATTTATACGGACCAACCACGCTAAAATCGTCGTAAAATGTGCTGTTTAGGGCCAACTGTGAGACAATCATTCCCTATCGACGCGTTTCATGTTTGTTTCTATTTGGTTCCATTCTGGGAAGCGCAGGCACGTCTTTTTCCCTAGGGCTGGCCTTGGAGCTGGCCCTGATTTTAAGGGAGCTACATGAGATAACGATATAGTGATCGAAATAAACTGTACAAGATGGTGCAATTAGGAGGTACTGTTTTATATTGTCCTAGCTGTACATGAAATAACGAGCTGATATTGAAGCTATCAAGGTCAAGAAAGCTCTACAGCGAAATGACAGTATGATGCAAGAAAGTACTTATATAAAGTATTTACAGAACAGCTGGTGCAAAACCCAAAACAAAACACACAGACATGACAATAAGATGCAGATGAAAGCAGAAACGAGATAAAACCAAATTATACATCACGAGCTCTTGCCCGTGATGGTAGTAGACATAATACCGTAGCCCACAGTGATGACAACAACGTAGGCCAAGAGGGAAGCAGGCACACCTCTTGTGATGAATGTGTTGACAGTGAGATATCTTCTACCAACTTCATCTGTCATGGAAATGGCAGTCACGTTAGGGAAACCTGAAGATGCGAGACCCATACCACATGAAGCGAGAAGTGCAGTACCAAAGATCAACATTGGGGAGGCTTTCTTGGAAGACAAGGAGTCACCAATCTCTTGGACCAATGGGATGATGATAATGGCAGAAACGGTGTGGGAAACGAAGGTACCAATGACCAGAATCAGCAAACCAAAGATGATGATGATAACCCAAACGTCATAATCCATAATTTTTCTCTGTAAAGCACCGGCAATTGTTGACAAGAGACCGGAAGAAGAGACCGCTTTACCGAGGGAAAGGGAACCCATTGCAAGGATAACGATTGACCATGGGAAGTTGTTGATATCAGAAGTGGACAATAAACCTGTACCAAAGAAGAGAACCAAGGGGATAACAGCAATCTCACCGGCATCACCGAAAGCACCTTTGATCTTTGTCAAGACACACCACAAGATGATGGTCAGAACCAAGACGAACAGGATGAACCATTGCTTCAAAGTGAATTTCTCTTTGATTGGACGCATCTTGGCAACTTTGTGGGTGTTGATCTTAAAAGTCATAATGAGCAATAACCAGACCAAGATCAAGGAGATGATGGAAACCGGGATCGAAGTACCTAACCATTGACCCCAACCGATTCCATAAGGGGTCAGATACTCCATAGCGACAACGTTTTGTGGCGAGGAAATTGGTGAAGACATACCTGCAATGTTACAGGCCAGAGCGACACCAAGGATCAACGCCTGAGCCAACGGAGCATCGTGTGGCAATTGACGTAGAACTGTTGACAACAGGGAGTAACACAAAACCGGGGTAGCAACATTAGAGATCCACATTGACAAGAACAAAGCAACAGACATGATTGCAAGCAAGATGTATCTTGGCTTATCACCAGAGAAGGCGAGGATATAAGAAGCTGCAACTTTGGCGATGTTGTACTTAGACAGAGCAGCTGCAAGGGCGAAACCACCGAGCAAAACCATGATAGTGGAGGACCACATCATCGACAAGACATACGAGGAAGCATTTGCGGCAGACTCAACCTTACCGTCGTCATCTTTGACGACTCTGAAGAGAACAACAAGCAACGGACACAACAATGATGTGACGAACAATGGGATGGCCTCTGTTGCCCAGAGAAGAGCGACACAAGCCAAGAGAGCCATACATCTGTGTTCAGCTTCATCGTTGAAAGTCTTGACACCCAGGAGGATTGCGGTTATGGCGATGATGATGATCAGCTTGTAGGTTCTTGGTGTGTTTAGGAACTTCGGCAGCTTGAAGTTCTCAATACGGCCCAGCTTACGGCCCAGATTGATAGAGTATGGCAGTTTCCAGGAGTAGAACTCCAACTGGAACAGCTCCTTCTCAGCACTGGCATCGGCAGCGATACCTCTGATGTCAGCACGGTTCTCCTTGCCAATCATCTCCTTCCACACTGTTGATCTCTCCCAGACGATGTGTTCTCTCAGGTGCGATCTCAACTCGTTACGGCACGCTTCAATGTTGCTGGCACGGCCTGTGACTGTGGCGTAGATGAGCACGATGTTCTCGAGACGGTCGTCCAACGAGCACATTGTCTGGTACGAGAAAGTGTACGAGTCCTTGAAGAACTCGTTGTTGTCGAACATCTCTTGGCGGAGCTTGGTTCCAATGGTCTTGTCGAACTTCTTGGTGATCTTGGTGAACCCGAGTCTGTTCAACTCGATGTACGACTTGAGCTGGGACAGGTCCACATAGAGCTGTGTGGCCTTCTTCTTGAGCGCAATCTGCGACTCCATGTTGATGTCAGCATCTGACAGCAACGCAGAGTGCTGTGAGAAAGAGTGGTCATCCTCCTCCTCCTCTTCCTCCTCGGCCTCCATCTCGTTTGTGCCCTTCTTCTGGACATCGATGGGCAGGTTGAAGGAGTTGGCAGTGTGGATGATCTCCTGGGTGATGGAAGACTTCCGCGAGAGAATTGACTTGGTCTCGTCCATCAGATGGTCCTCGTTGGCGATATGGATCTTGTTGAGCTCAGCTTCAGCAACCAGCGACTTGTATACGGCAAAGTCGTGCGCCTCCTGGAGCTTGTAGAACTCCTCAATCTTCAACAACTCGTCAGCGAGCTTTGAGAGGAAAACCTCCTTCGGGTCCGACAAGTCGTGCGAAACGTTGGTCTGCGAATCCATGTCGTTCATCTCATACGTCTTCTCCTCAGCGGACTTCTTCTTGAAGGCCTTGAACATCCCGTGGAACTTGGAGGAGGCCGAGGCCTCCTCGACCTCAGACCCGTTGGACGACGAGCCTGGCTTTGAGTGGCCGACGACGCCGGCCTCAGAGCCCGAATGGCCTAGAGACTCAGCCTGGAGCGCATAAATGGTCTTCTTGAGCCCTGTGTAGTTGATGTACTGGTCCTGCCACTCCGGAACAGCGTTGTACTTGATAGAGAGCGAGAACTTCATGGTGTGTTCGGGCTAGGGACTGGGAGGACTAGTGGGACTGTCCTTCTCTGTAGTCCTTCTCGGGGGGTTGTTTCGAGCAAGCGAAAAGACTAGCAGATGGGTGTGGGGAGCAGTAATGACTGGCCTGGTACGCTAGCAAAAGTCACAGGGAAGGGAAACGGGGGGTTTATATGTGAGTGTGCCATTTCAGACTCGCGCGAGAAATTTGTCTACTGCGGTCAGGCGCACAGGAGCAGATCTTTCAACCCGGTGGGTGGTGGCTAGGCCCCAGACCCTGAAAACCAAGACCTGCCAGACCCGCTAGACCCGCGGACCTGGCCTGGACAATGGCCCCGGGCCTGAAAGATGACACCTTTCTATATTTATGTGTCAAATGGGACAGCCCAGCTACGACAACGGTTTTCAGGCCATACACGGAAACACATCACACGACACCAAGAGATTCTCCAAGCAGAAAACAGTCACACGACCGTTAGATTTGGCTTGGCCTGGCCTGGGCAGCCCCTTAAGGTGCAATTTAGAGGGCCCACGTGGGTTCCCAAATTTTCCGGCTTGGCGGAAAAAGGAAGAAAAACGAGAACATGCTGACATAATCATTAGTCACGTGACCGATATTGTTTTTTCTTTTTTCCCTTCGCGAATTACTGACGTAATCGATTACGTCAGCAGGCTTTTCGCATTTTTCCCCTGGGCGGTCGTGCGCATGCTCAAAATCCCACTTTGAAACATCACAAACCATCAAAGCGCTTCTAAATATAAACAGACCAATTCGGGCTGATTAACACATTCCCACAACACAAAAACTCCACACCACAACACATCTCCGTCTCCAAAGCCCAGATAAAGTTACCAGGTCCATCACAAACCAAAAAAATCAACGCTCCCGAAACAGGTCCTTTTGCTGTGAAAATAGCGGCTCCCTTGCGTCTGGATCCACACACATAAGCACTACACATTCAAGACGGGCGCTTAGTATACAGGAGGAGATCCATTCCCTACAACTGAGGTGCTGTTTTGCTGTTCTCCCCTTCTCAAATCTCGGTGTGAAACATCTTGTCAGGTACGCGGGCGTCATACAAGCGAAAAACATCAACAGTTACCAAACCGGGTCATGACCGACTCTTTCAGAACGCTATCACAGGCCACCAGCCCCCACACCAAGAGAAACACCAAGAACCTTTCGCTCCAGCTGAACAAGAGCAACAACTCTGTTTCGGAGAAAGTACGATCTTTGCCCACAATGTCTCCAATGTCCACAACATCACCAAAACCGATACCCACATCCCACCAGCTTTACAGGCACCCGTCGATATCTAGAGGTTCTGACCCGGAGCAGACTCCACAGCCCATATCCAGAAGAGCCACGCTTTCTCTGTCGATACCGCTTGATGTTGAGTCCTCAAACGGTTCCAAATTGTCGTCTAACAGCATACCGAGCTTCTCTTCCAGCAGTCCGTTAACGTCGTCACCGATGATCCCCGCCACGCCGCAGGACCCGTTCCAATCATCATCTTCATCAGATAAAAGGTCTTCCCACTCGTCAACATCGACGCTCCGAACCATCCCGCAGTCGTCGTCAAACACGCTCAAGACCCAAACACTGATAAGCGGGCTGTCCAGCTTCCAGATCTCTGACGAGGGTGACCAATCAAAGATGAATGCGTACCCGAACGGGCCAGCATGTGTTCTGCCACCGAACCTGTTTCTGTATTCGGAGCCCAAACTTGATCAAATCACAGGGTACGATCTGGTGATCAACGTTGCTAAGGAGCTTTCCCCGCCGTTACCGAACGTCACAGAGGCCTCATCACAGATCAGCCATTACACACACGATGGCACGGAGTACTACTACGTTCCCTGGACTCACACGTCGAAGCTTTGTCCCGACCTGCCATTTCTGACGGATGTTATATGTAAACATCTTGAGATGGACCACAAGGTGCTGATCCATTGCCAGTGTGGAGTATCACGCTCAGCGTCGCTGATTGTTGCGTTGTTCATGAAGATGAAACACATCAATCTCAACGAAGCCTACTCGATGCTGAAGGACAGAGCGCCCGAGATCAGCCCGAATATGAGTCTCATTTTTCAACTGATGGAATGGGGGGACATGATTGGAGTTAATAGCAAGCTGGATGATGGTGGTGATGGTGATGAGAGGTATCACGATGATGAAGAGAGGTATCTGTACCAGGAATGAGCTTATGAATGCATCGTAATGAGAGGTATCATCTATATCATCAATGAACCTTCATATGGATCATCACGACGAAACCTACGAACGAACTCAAAATGGACACTTATAAACCTTTTGTTCACGAGTGTATAAATAGCTATATCACTTTTCAGGGCTCTGAGACCCGAGCTTCTCCTTGATTGTAATCAGTCTCTTCACACCGGTGATCCATTTCCGTGTAGGCTCATCGAGCATGATGAGGGCCTTTTCACCGTCATCTAGCTTACTCTGTTTGGTTCTGGAGTGGATACTCACGCTAGAGACACCAATGGGCCAGGCAACGTTGCCTATACTGAGCTTCATGTAGCTCTCGTTGGCCTTCAGGTAGTCGTCCTGTTGTACATAATACATGATTGTTAGCAGCGATGTGAGTGCCTCTGTTGATAGTGTTCCCTTACGGAGTTGCACCAGCATCGGGAACAGCGCCTTCTTGGTCTCCAGAAGAAGCTCAGGCGTGATGGCGGAGTCCTGCCACTGCTGAAGGAGCTTCTTGATGTACCTGTTGAGCTTCATCGGGACGCCTGGGGTCTTCTGGCACTTTTCGATGTCCTGGAGTGTGATGAGTTCGTCTGCCATCTTCTGTGAGTGTGATAATGGTGTGTGAGCGTCGTGAGAGCACTTGGTGATATAGAGAATGGTGAGTATTAGTCTGTGTACAGTATGTGATGGCGTATGTTAGATTGGTGAGGTGTCTGGTGATAGTATGTGACAGTATGTGAATTATAGGACAGTATAGCGGTATGTGACAGTATATGACAGCACTTGACAGAATGTGATGATTTTATATGGAACAACAGCTCTGGGAAAGCACGTGATCCGGCCTGTTGGGCCTCTGTAAGCTGTACTAGCTCTTCCATCAACGTTTCGCGAAGCGCCAGAAAAGCCAGAAACGCCACCAACAAACATCAACAAACATCAACAAACAACAAACCAGCGGCAAACAGCAATGACAAGCGAGACAGCCAAGGCGAAGAAGCCAGAGGAGCCTCCCCAGCAGGACAAAAGCAAGGAGGTGCTGATACAGCAGCAGCAGAACGACAACTCTGACGACGAGGAGTTCCTCTCTGACACCGCTGAGGTTGTTGATGCTAACGATGCCACTCAGTACGCGGAGTCCTTCAATCTGGATCTCCACCACCAGGAGGAGAAAGTGTGGCTCGTGAGGGTGCCGAGATTCATTGCAGAGATCTGGAAGGACAAGAACAACCTGCAAGGTCAGACGCTGGGCAAGATCAAGATCAAGAAGAACATGGAACCGCCAACAATGAAGTTCGAATTGCAAGATAACGAGCGGGTACACGACCTGCCACACGACTACCAGCTCCAGCTTACACGGTCCTCTGTGACTAACCAGTACGTGTTTGCCGAGAAGATCTACAAGAGACCAGACTCGAGTGCTCAGAAGGAAGATGTCAAACTTGAACCGGTGGCCGGTGATTCGTCATCCTCGTCACAATCGTTCGTTCCAAAGGATGGACAGCCGTTGTCTTTAGAACAGCAGGAGTTCCAGAGACGACTGAACTACTTACAGAAGAAGAAGAGACGATTCAACAAATACAAGAACAAAGACGGTACGGAGAAGACTATCCCATTCGTCAAGACAATCCCCAAACAGACAATGATGAAGGGCACAATAGTCCACGAGGCACAATTGATGCCGTCAATCAACGATCCAAACTACAGAAATATCATTGCCGCCAGAAAACAATATTTCAAGCAGGAACCAAGACCAAGTGTAACGTTGCTCAAGGAGCATTCAGGTGTCTCTCTTAGTAATGCAGGTTTGACACTGAAGTCTGACACGTCAACATTCTTACAGAAGAGCGACAAGAAGAAGAGTCAGGACAACAAGGCAATCCGTATGCCAGAGAAAGACTTACTGGATCTCTTGTTCAAGCTGTTTGATCAGTACGATTATTGGTCTCTGAAAGGCCTCAAGGAACGTACGAGACAACCAGAAGTCTTCCTCAAGGAGAACCTCGATAAGATTGCGGTGTTGATCAAGAAAGGTCCATATGCTTCGAAATATGCATTGAAGAAGGAGTACAAGGAGTTGAAAGACCAGGAAAGAGCCGAAAAGCTTGGTGAACTGGGTCAGGATGACGACGAGGATGAAGAAGAAGAGAAAGAAGAAGACATTGAAATGGAGGATGTCGTTTGATGATTACGCTCTACCTTATGGACTTATGATTTTTGTGTATTGATATGTAGTTGTATGTGTCAACTTTCACCCCAGAGGCCTTATCCGCAACCACAATTTTTTTTCGCGAGCGAGGAATTTTGTGACTGCTCTTGCTAAACACCCGAACACCTTTCGCGAATCCCGTGGATGCGAGGCACCCACTGAAAAATCTTAGGACTTACATCAACAGATAGACAAGGCTATTGACATATCGGTTTGGAAACCACCATATCACATACATCACAATGGCCGTATGTAAAATGCCATACCCAGAGAGATGAGGACGAAATGCTGCTCGAAATAATCACCTCTAGTGGGCTTGGAGCTTGTGTGTGGAAAGGCCACAGATATACAGGAGCAGTGTGAACCTCTCTCCGACACGGAGAACGAATACTAACTGCTGCACAGAGACAAATCACTGATATCAAGCAGTTCTTGGAGTTGACCAAGAGAGCCGACGTTACCTCCGCTGTTGTTAAGTCCAACAAGAAGATTGCCGCCAACGGTAAGGTCATCAAGCAGACCAAGTTCAAGGTCAGAGGTGCCAGACACCTTTACACCTTCATCCTCAACGACGAGGAGAAGGCCAAGAAGTTGACCCAGGCTTTGCCATCTACTTTGGAGATCACCACCATCTAAATCTCCAGGTGTAACAGTAATAAAAAATGTCATGAAGTTTTATGCATAAAAAGGTGTTTTCTGGATAATGTAGACTACAAATGTACATATAGGCCGTGATGTATTATGTGGAAGAAACATTAGTCATTCTTCTTGTCTGAATCGGGTTGCTTCTTCGTGTCGGGAATATCTGTAACGTTGCCAAAAGAGATGGCACTCTCGTTCTTTGACGACTCCATAGCCTTGACAGTCTCCAGGATTGTAGGCTTATCGTCGAACCTGATGCTCTTCCTCTTCTTTGGTGTGTTTTCTGTGGACCCGGTGGCTTGTACCGTGGAAACCTCTGTTACTGGCGTCGTATCTGTAGGCAGAGATAGAGGCTCCGATAGTGATGAGGGTCTTTCAGTCTTTGGGGTGTTGATTGGAACAAGCTCTGCTGTGCGGATCCATCTTCTTCTTCTGGTGTACTTGGAGAAGGAGTCTTCTGTTGAAGGCTTCTTCCAGGTGTTATCGTAGTAGATGAAGCCATCATCCGGGCCGGGATTGGCACTTGTCTTTGGTTTAGAGCTTGGCAACTGGATAGCACCATCGTTTGACAGATCTAGTCTCCACGTCTTATCAACCCATCTCCACACCATCCCGGAACCTGCTTCCGTCTCTGGCAACTGGAACTTGTCAGTTGGCGAAGACTCGTTGAGGAACTCGTCTGTCCAGGCAGTTCTCTCGTAGCTGAGCAAGTTTGGTGTCCAGCCAATACCCAACCAGCGACGCTGGTTCTCGTACAGCACATACGTGAACAGGATCGGCTTGCCGTCCTTGTTCATGATGCCAACCTTCTCGTTAGCGCGTTTCACAGCAGCAAAGATGCCAGAGTGCTTGTTGATGTTGATGCCACCAAAGTCCAGGCCCGTCAGGTAGAACGACAGCAGTCTCACGAGTCTGAACTTCCACAGCATCTTTCTCGTCACCCTTGAGAAGGTGGAGTGGTAGGTGAGACCGAGCAGACCCGCAGCCAGGATGAAGCTTCGTGGCGTGAAGACGATGTACGTGATCATTACGTACAATGGCGAGAGGAACACCGTGGTGAACAGGATTCGCTTGATGTCGTACGACGTTAGCGCCAGCGATGTGATGGGGTTCAGGAAGAGGTCGCACTTGACGTTGAGGGCCGTGAGCAACTGTACAATGTCGTCGAGTGTGGGCTTCTCCGTGATGTGTTTCTCCACGTGCTTGCTGAGGAAGGAGTAGCCGACGAGCAACACCACTGCTGAAACGTGGCCAAAGTAGGTGATGATGGACTCGAAGTAGAGCACCACGGAGACGTAGAGAGCCACAACGAGCGTGCTGAGCCAGACATCATCGTCTGTCCACGTGAGCACGCTTAGGATCTTGTCAACGATGATGAAGTAAGGATATGCTCTCACAAGCACCTTCGAAACAGCAGCAGGCGTAGACGAGAGCAACGGGGACGCCTGTGTTCTGGCCTCGCCGCCAATGCGCTCAGCCAGCGACGACGAGCGGCCTGTGAAGGCTGCACGTGTCTCGACGTCCTCGTCTGGTGGGACGACGTTGAGTGACATTTGAGAGTGTGTGTTTTGGTGTTCTGTGGACGGTGCTGTGGATGGTTGTTTTGTGGTGTATTTGTTGGTGTTGATGGAGCGTTGCAGCCTGAAATCCATCTTTTGCTTTGGGTTGCGCGACCTGGCTTTACGGCCTCCGCGCGGCCATTGAGCTCCCAAAACAGGCTCTTTTTGCGCTTAAGACCGCCAGATGGCTCCATAATGTAATTGGTGTGTTTCTGGTGGTGGAAATCCCTTTTTCTGGAGCTCGTTTGCCCATTTTTGGAGACCCCCCTTATCCGGCCAAAAGAGTTGACCTTTTTGGCCGAGTGTGGTGTCCGGGTGTTTTGTGACGGGCCATAAACTCATCAATATATAAGGGGAGTTAAACTGTGCTTGGAAAGCTGGTGACGTTCTTGCCGATACAGTGGTTATTTATAGCTTGGTTGAGCGTATGGTAACATTAACTCCTCGATCGACGTTATAAGAGTCATTTATTCATATATTTGTATCATACAGCTGGCTAAGATGAAGGTGTTTTCATCCTTTCCCCTAGTTGGTGATGCTGAGAATTGGCCATAATCAATCAATGTATAGATCTGAGAATGTCTATATGGGTGTCCTAATATGTGATTATCTTCATATATGAACAAACTGAGCAGAAACGGATAGCTTCTACCTCCACGATGCTGAAGTCATGACGCACCTGCCGTCTCGGTATCGTATTCAATTAAGGCTTTGAATCTCCCTCTATCAGCTCTATTGCATGGCTTGGAATATCATGTTACTCTATCACATCTAAGGACATCTGTAGCTGCCTCTGTAAGTCCCAATCAAAGATTGGATATATGTTATCATATTCCAGAATACACACCACGGGCAAAAGCACACCAGCACAAGGCCGTTACAGTTTTACAAACAGAGGTGTTTCGAATGTCTTTTCTATTGTAAATACGAAGGCAATCATGTTTGTGTTCTGTAATATAGGTTATAGCAGAAGCCCGAGAAGAGAGCCATAACGTCCGCACAATATGAGGAGTTATCCGCATTAAAGCCATAAAGGCATAAACGACGAAAGCACGGAGGAGAGTAAGGAAGTAATATTAACAAACAATAGCATTGAAGATTAATTTGATGGAAGTTCACAGTTTAGAATATGCTGCTCAAGGAACAGCCTGAGTCTGTATCCTCTGTCGATGTTGCTGACGAAGCAATGGTCTTTCCTCTTATCATGACATAAACTTATCAAATTCTGTAGTTCTCACATAGTGCTGGACAAGTGTGGTCAACAGCTTCGGATTACTGATGCGATTTCATGAATTAATTACACCAATAATATTGTAAATATTCTCAGGAACAGCGATCAATCCACTAAGCTAGTATAATTAATTATATTAATTATATTGTATAATTATAGCATTGTATATTATGGTGTGGAGACACTAGCTGGGGTCTCTGGGTATCCATTATATAATAAGACAATATTATCAATTATATGGAGTCAACCTCATCAATCACTGATTAACAATACGTCAAATTCTCCAAGGAGATATATTTGATCAATTAAATACCGATATTCCTGAAACTTCCCAACAGTGACCAATCTAATCTATAAAATGGAGTGATCACGTGACCTGAGTCCTCTTATAGCAGCACAAGGCACAGCACCGTTGATTCCACATGAAAACAATTCGATGCACTTGCCACAGTGATAACATTGAATAATCACAGTAAAAACATTGAAGATTCACACTGATAACATTAAACATCGATTTTTTTGCTGACAAGTGCAATATTCACGGGGCTTATATATATGTGTGAAAACACCCGGACACCAGTTCTCGCGGTGGCGAACCAGTGGCGTCGGGGCGGTTTCTCGAAACTAACTCCTACAACTACAAGGTAACAATAGATAATCCAAAAGTCTCGAGAAGCCCAGCCAAACGTCACCAAAAACACACAAAACAAATACACCACAGCCCGTTTTGTGCAAATGAGGGACTCCAACTACAAGAGCGTGTCGCTCAACAAGGCGGCCGTCTCCATCACCACCAACCTCTACGACCGGCGTGCGCTGGATGCCACCTGTGACAGGCCTTTAATCAACTCTTTGAACCACCTCACCTTCCTGACGTCCTCCTCCGCCAAAGTCCGTGAGACCCTGGCCTCAGACGGCGGTCTGGAGAGACTCGTGTGCATCCTCCACGAGTGCCACAAGGAGTCTGCCAGGGCGGCTAGGCCCGGCGGCAAGACCATCGCAGAGGAGAAGACAGACGCACTAATAGCGTGGAAGTGGACTCTGGCATTCCAGTGTCTCGTTCTCGTGGGTACACGGGGAACCGAGAAGATCCGGGAACGTGTTGTCCAGGCCGGGGTGGTGCCGGTCATCACGACGGTGCTGGACAATTATCTGCTCTCCAGCAGGAACTTTGACTCAGCCAAGGACGCCAAACTAGACGAGAACTTTGCTACGCTGGTGCAGAAGCGGTTTATGGAGGAGAAAAAGAGGGAAAAGTGCTCTGGTGGTGGCGATGGGGAAAAGGCTCTCATCGCCAACTATCTGGGAGCGAGCTCGGAGCTGTTACGGTTCTTGAGTGATGGCTCATCGGCTCCAGCTTCCAGTAACAGCCCGGAGATGCTGAGCGAGATGCCGGCTGTAACCGAGCTCACCATCCAGCAGAACCTCCACGATATCAACCACACCATCACGTCTCCGAGATTTTTCATCCGTGGAGTTCTGATCCCGAAGGAGGACGATGTTGTGTGGTCGCTGCAGCTGCTGGCGTTCATCTCGAAATACTCGTCGCTGAAGAAACATCTACAGTCTTCGCACTTGGTTGAGCACCTGTCGCTGAGAGCTCTCCTCGAGACGGAGCCCGAGGTGGAAATGAGGCCTCCAGGGCTTGAGACGGACGATGCCGACAACGATGCCGAGATGGAGCTCATATCCAACTTGTCGTCAGACGAAAGCGAGCAGCACGGCTCGTCCACAGCTTCCTCGTCTGCTGCCCAGAGACTCGCTTCGTCGCAGACATCAACACAGCCGTCGTCGCAGATGGAGCCACAAACACAGCCCACAGCTCCAGGCCTCGTCATCCAGGTCACCAACAACTCCACAGAGGAGATCAGCCCGCAGGAGGGTAAGTCAGCCATTTTGCCAGAGCTCAATGCCCACATGGTGCCACCTACACCGATCCTCACCAGAACAAGCTCGTCCGAGTCCAAGTGTTGCTTAAGCAAGTCGCTCTTACATTCCCTCATGAAGTTTGAGCGTTGCTCCCAGGGACAGTCCCGTGAAGAGAAAACGTTCTCGCTCATCGAGCTCACGCTCCGTCTGAACAACTTCTACTCGGAGAGATGTATGAGCTCGAAACTCTCCAAAATCAAGAAGTCCATAGAGGACAAACAGTGCTATCTCTCCAAGTGGAACTACTCCACCTACTTCCAATCTCCGCACCCGGAGCCGCAGACTCCAGCAACGTCATCACCTCCTCCACAGGTCAACATCTTCCCCCTGGTTGAAAAATTCACCATCAAGTCAACAAACTCATCAGACATGTGCTACTGGTCCGGTGTCATCATGCGTAACTCCTGTCGTAAGGCGGAGAGTGGGGTTCGCCAATGTGCCTGTTTCGACTGTGGCCGTTGGGAGAAGTATCCTCGTCAATTCGCCAAGTGTCGTCGGTGTAAAAGAACAAAATACTGTTCCAAAGAGTGCCAATTGAAAGCTTGGGGGTACCATAAGCATTGGTGTATCGACTCCACGGGGAGTCAAACGGGGAGCCAGAATGAGAGTGTTCAACAGGAGAGTGTTCGGGAAGAGGTTAGATTGAATGATATTTGATGCATTGTAATGGGTTTTGTTATTTTTATTGTTCTTTGGCATATGGTATCACTTTTTATATTCAAATTCTTTTTTATTATACTATTGGGGGGTGGAGGGTGATGGGAGATTATGAGACGATGTTACGATTAATGGAGATGGGGAATGCATGATTTCAAGCTTAATGATGCAAAGATAGGAAGATAGTTATCGACATGGAGCTATAAGAAGATATTTCAAGAGAAACTCAGGAAAGAGATAGCGTGTGTAAATTAAGCACCAGGCTGGACATGTGTGTTTGGCGAAGTTATAGAAAGATGTAGAAGTCACCAAGACCCAAAACACCATTCATTGTACAGTTTCATTTCCTACTATGCCTAATACTTCAGCCTCCACCAACATCAATTGCACATTTTACAAGATTTTATTCTAATATATCTAATACCCCAGAACATCGTGCTCGATGGTTCTCATCAGGGCCATCGTCTGCTCCATGAACGTCAGTGTCAGCACCGTGTGAGGAGCAATACGCAACATCTGCGCACCAAAGCCCTTGTACAATGCACCGGCTCCCTCAGCCCTCACCGTCTTCACAAAGCAGTCAATTGGGCCTTTATAATGCGAGTGGCCCTTCTGATTGTACATTCTTGTGAGGATAACATCGCCGGGGTTCATAACAACACCAACACCGAGACCAGCGCACACAGACGAGGTCAGGTGCAAAGCCGGGCCTTCTTCAACGATCTTGTGGCGTTGTAGGAAGTGCTTCACATAATTATAGATTGGAAGCTGGACAGAAGAGCCCATACCGGTACGGATAATCGCAGCATCAACACCACGGAACAGCCCCAAAAAGCCGTCCTTCGCAACAATCTGTCTAAGGCCGTCCCATGTACTTTTATAGTAAGTCTGGTCTCCAACGGCCGGGCCGGTGGCGGTGTAGGATTGCATTCTCGTCTTGATGAGGAAAAGCGGGGATCCCACGATGGCACCGGCCATTCCGGACATCGCGCCGGCAACAACGTTCACCGGGACGCTCTGTACGCTGGAAGGGTCCTTTTCTGGGTACAACAACGAGTTGGCAGTGTTTCTGACGGGCTCGTAGAGGCCCAGACGGCACCCGTTGAGGCCAATCTGGTAGATATAGGCACAGAAAAGACCCTTCTGGAGACCCCGGACACCCTCGTTTTTGAAGATGGTCACGAGGGCGTGGCCTGGGTTTTTGTACACGCGCTCAGCAGACGCAGAGAGCTCACCCTGGAGCTGCATTCTGGTCTTGACGAGCTCTATTGGGTTCGTGAACGTGACAGCCCCGCACGCGGCGAGTCCTCCGGCAAGGAAGCCTCCAAGAGTGGAGACCTGCTGGGAGGCGCTCTTAGTGGACTTGGACTCGGCCATCTGGGCGTGGAGGGTGTGGTTTGCGGTGGTAGGATGGTTGAGTGGTCGAAGTTGTTGATGTTGGAGTCACCATCACCAGCTTATCGCGCCGGAGCCGGGTTCGCGAATACGTTCTACGCCGGCTTCCGCGAATACGTTTTATGCGCTAGCGCTTTCCGCTTTTGGCAATTACCCTATCGGGATGAATTCCTGTCAATCGTATATAGAGGCTATAAAAGGGTGTAAAGTGTCACTTGTACGGCTCGAGCTCCTGCTCGACCCATTTAATCATTCTATCAGCTGTTCCGTCTTTTCTGCCGGCGTCAATATCTGGTCTGAGGCCTCTGAGTTGGCCCCAAGGACCAACGTAACTGCCAGAGTCCCTCAACGTGATCTTTGGGCTCAGAGCAGCCCACAGCTCTGTATAAGCTCCATAAACAGCAGGATAGAGTACGTAGTTTACCAGAATATGCTTCAGAATCCACGGGCCACCCATGGTTCTCTGTAAATCGGAGGAGAGGTTTCCCGGGTGAACAGACAGGGAGATAACCTCTGGATGCTTGGAGGCATAATCTGAGGCCTGGTAGACGTTACCGGCTTTGCTCTGGCCGTAGAGCTCCTGACCCTGGATGATAGTAGGGCTCCTGAAGTCCCATGTCATTCCTCCATTGGCTGGGGAGTGCGCATGGGAGAAGGACGACAGGAATATGACTCTCGGGGTATTGCCTGAAGAGGCTGCTTTCAGCACAAGGGGAGTCACCAGGCCAATGAGAAGCTGGTGGGCCATCACGTTACAGCCGAATTGGAGCTCATAGCCCTGGGCTGTGACAGAGCCTAGTGGGGGCTCCATAACACCGGCATTGAGGATCACAGTGTCCAGCTGGGCCACTTTGGCTGTGATCTCGTTCGCAGCGGGTTTGATGGTGGTGAGGTCCGCGAGGTCCGCGTATATAAGGATCAGCCTGGAGGCGAGAAGCTCTTCTGTGAAAGCCGGATCAGACTCAATGATCTGGGCAAAGACCTTCTGGGTAGCTGCCTCAGTCTTGGGCTTGTCTCTGTTGACAGCGACGACTGTGGCGTTCTTGGAGAGAAGAAGACGTGCCACTTCCTGACCAATGCCGGCAGAGGTACCAGTGACGAGGAAGGTCTTTCCCGTGAGGTCTGGATAGTCCTTCTCTGTGAGCTCCGGAGCAGGGGGACGCAGGTCCCTGAGGAAGTTCGTGAGACTGTAGAGCATTGTTATGGGCTCAATGTTTGACGTGGGGGAACGAAATATTATAGCTTTTGGACTCAGTCTCAATCAAAAGTTTGAATCAGTGGATTCAATCGATGTTCTGAATTAATGGAATCAATTAACGGACTCAATGGTGAATTCAATAAGTGGACTCAATCAGTTTGTAGTTGGCATAAGGGGGAATGGGGAAATTCCAGGGCCCCTTTTCCAGGGTCACCTTACCCCACAACAAATACCGGCACTTTGGTATGCCGGCGGAGGAATAACACTCCGTAAAAAGGTAGAGGGGTTTGAGCAAAGTTATAAACAAGAGAGGACTAGCGTTGAGACATATGAGCAAGAACCCATCCTCATCCCGTTGGATAGTCTCAAATGGGGTTTTTTGAAGATGGAACAACCCATCTTCGTCCTTGTTTTTAGTCTCAGGATTGCCTGAAGATCTACTATGGTGATAACAATCGGCAAAGATATCAACAGAACGACTGTCAGTAGCAGCGTTATTCTTCGTTTTTGACTGACGAAAGGCCAAACAGTCTCATATGAGCTGGTCCAGCTTACAGTTCTCATCCTAATGTTGTTATGATACCAGAGACATTAATTGTTATGCATAAATGCTGTTACATTGTTATCAGAGACGCCATGAATGATGTTACAATTACGTCTTTTCCTAGTGTACATGAAATGTGAGACTCGTCGCTAGCACGATGTGACAGGTGCACGCTGTGTATTGTGGGGTCATTGCTCGTGAGAAAATTCAGCTTCTTATTTGGCACCTCTTGGCTTGGACCATTCAATGTGCAAAATCAGGTTGTGGTAACCTCTTCCGTTCAAAGCATCCATGGCACGCTGGGCAGCTTCTTCCGACCCGAACTGCACAAACGCCATACCTCTGGATCTTCCTGTCTCCCTGTCTCTCAGAATATTACATCTCTGAACGTAGCCCATACCGGCAAGCAACTCGTTTCTGATCATCTCCTCCGTCACGAGAGCATTCAACTGCATGATCTTCAATGTACAAGCATCGTCACGCTCTCTTCCAGCATCCGGTCTGGCGCCGTTACGCAAGTGTTGTGGAACGTAGCGGCCTCCAGAAGTTGGAGCAGCATCGGCTGAGCCGCCAGCAGAACCGGCGGCATCGCCCTCAAGAGCGGTATCAACGGCACCAAGAGAGTCTTTGAATGGACACTTGGATGTGTAATGGGCACCGCCACATGTACGACACTTGATACGCTGGGCGGTAGAGGTTTTGGCCTTGTCTTCGGAGGCCTTCTCCTCCTCCGCCTTCTCGATGGCCTTCCAGGAGGTTCCTAGTCTGAGGTAAACTGGCTCACCAACCTGTGTGGTTCTGAAGTCTGGGCCTGGAGCAGCGTTCTTCTCAGCGCCGAACTTGGCCCATTTCTTTCTGGCGGCAACGGACTTATTGACGGTCTCTTTGACGATGACTTCTCTCACTCTTTGTGTAACTTTCACTTTCTTGCCCTCGTCGTTGAGTCTGTATGTGATTATCGTCTTGGTTCCGTCTGGGTTGGTTGTGATCTGCGGGGTGTTCTGGTCGACATCGACGTCGGCCCACTGGCCAACACGGCTAGAAGGAATTGTTAGTTATTGGAAACCTCTGAGTGATTTGCACCGCCATGGGCGCTACTCTGGCCGTTCCTGTGGCGTGAAACACACTATAAAAGCCTGAAGAACGCCACAGTACGACTCTGTTGGTATTGATTAAACATACTCCTGAATATCAGCCATATTAGTGGTTTTTAGTGATGTGAATCAATCGTTATCAACACCTCCGCATGCGTCTCATAAGGCCTCTTCTCCGAAGTTTTTTTTCACCATGGGCCTTGAGGCGCGTGCGCCGGGTAACACAAATCCAAAGCGGTAATATTCGCGGAGATCACTCATCGAACGAGTTCGCGGATTTTCGCGCCGGCTTCTCGTACCGGCCCTCGGCCCGCGGAGAAGATCAACAGTGCGATGTAGCCGTTGAAATGGGCCAGGAAAACACCATTTTCTCTCTCCAGCCCTCAAAATTAGGGCGGTAAGCAGTTCACACACGGCGGCTACACCAATTCCACCCCCATTCCACTCTACGAGCTAACCGCCGTTCATACACAGCTTTCCAGCAGCCAGAACCCCTTCATACGCCTCTGGGCCGACTGTAATTGCTCTTCCCGCCACCTCTGACAACAATGACGAACTCAGTACATTCCTCAGCGGCTACCAAAAACAGGAGACGGTCGTTGTCCCTTTTCAGCATCTTTGGCTCACGAAGTGCCTCCTCCAAGAGCAGAACGGGCTCAATATCGTCAGAACAGCCGCCAAACCACGAGATTGAAGAAGATGACACATCCGATGATGACAAGTCTATCGATCTGAATTCGTACCACGCCGTCGTGGCGCCATTGAAGTTCAAGGCACCAAACTCACAGCAGAGGCAGAAGGACAATGTATCCGATTTGGCTGAGAGACTCCAGCACATGCTTGATGACGAGGACTACGAGAAATACCTGCGGCAACCGAAACACATCAAGACACTCAGAAGGTCCCACAAAACTGCAGCAATATGTAAGCGATTGTTCCTTGCCCAGGAGCTCCACCAGAACCCGGTCACTGAGCTTGAGCAGTTCCTTGATGGGGTGCTATTGGAAGAGTCCAAGGACCACGTATCAGAGACTTTGAGTTCGACGCATGGAAGCTCGAGTGCTGCGAACGCGAAAGAGTCCAAGAACGCTGCTCAAGGGTCAATCTGGGCCATGAAATTCAGTCATGATGGTAAATACCTTGCAAGTGCCGGAAAAGGTAACGTCATCCGCGTTTGGAAAGTGATCTCTTCGCCATTGGATCGTTTGGAGTTCACAGGTCATTCCACTGATGAGACAATAGTTGATGGTGTCGAGAGAGATGATGACGGTAAGATGCCCTATGCTTCCGTATTTCAAGAAACTCCCTTCAGAAATTACTACGGCCATGTTCACGATATTTTGTCGCTTGATTGGAGTAAAAATAACTTCTTGCTCACGAGTTCAATGGATAAGACTGTGAAGCTCTGGAACGTTCAACAGAACAACTGCCTAAGAACTTTCCAGCATTGGGATTTCGTTCCATCGGTCAAATTCCACCCAACCGACGATAGATTCTTTGTCAGTGGCTGTCTTGATCATAAAGTGAGACTTTGGTCCATCTTAGAAAACGAAGTGAAGTATGAGTTCGATGCTAAAAACCTCGTCACTGCTGTTGCATTCACACCGAACGCCACACTCACTATTGCCGGTACTTTCAGTGGTATGGTTTATTTCCTCGATACAGAGACACTTGAACTGCGTCATGCACTGGAACTCAACAAGAAAAAACATGAAAATATGAAGATCACAGGTATCGAATGTTTCACTGACAATGACGACGTTAAGGTTCTGATCACGTCCAACGATTCCAGAATCCGTGTGATCTCCCTTAAGCATAAACAGATGGAATACTATTTGAAAGGTCTTGATAACAACTCGTCTCAGATTATTGCTACCGTGTCAGATGATAATAAGTACATTATCTCAGGCTCAGAAAACCATTGGCTGTACATCTGGGAAGTCGACAAGACAAGTAACCATCTCAAAAATAACAGCAATGGTAACTCTCCACATGGATTGATGGGTTTGATCAACAACACAAAGAAGAAGAAACGTTCTGATTATACATCATTTCATGCGCATCATCATGTTATCACATGTGCTTTGATTGCCCCATCTGGTACTTTCAAAGCCTTGTCATTGTCGAATGATTACATCTATGAGTTGAACTCTGAGTTGAATACCTTCCACCCGACGAAGGAAGAAGAAGAGAAGGATTTGAAAAACATGTCCTCCTTAATTGATGATAATAACATTGGTGGAATCATTGTCACCGCAGATGACCACGGCTTGATTCGTGTCTTCAGACAAGATTTACCATCCGCCATGAGAAAGATACTTCTGAATGAGAAGAAGAAGAAAGATGCCATAGACACGACCCCAACCCATGAAGCAGGGCATAGGGCACTATTGAACAAGACTTTCAACGCATCTAGCCACTCTCTGCTGTCTCGTGGCAACTCATTAAGATCTATTCACGGGAGAAGCGGTGCAGCATCCCCCGATAAGGGCCCAACTCCATTGCAAAATCGTTCGAGAAGCGACACTACTGACTCCTTGAATCAAAGATTGCGTGGGTCAACCGGTGCACAGAAGAAGCTCTGTTGCGATGTTTGCGGTGGTGACAAATTTGTTGTTTCCAAAGGTAACTGTGTTGGTCTCGATATGATTTGCACCGACTGCGGGAACGAGATGAAGCCATGAGAGCACCTTATGATACACTCGACCAACGTACGATACTTATGAACGCTTACTACAAATGAACTGCCCTTTGCATCTGCTCCATGTAGCGGAGCTGTACAGCTATGGGACCTCAAATAATATCGGATTTTCCCAAAAAAAGTGTGGATGAGCACTTGCGTTCTCACAGACACACATGGTGGAATATTTTTTTTCCCATCCAGGCGCATATGGAATTCATATTTGACACCCAGAACCCTGGTGACACGGTTGTTTGTGCTGGGACCCCTGATGGAGCAGAAACGCCAAGCGTGGGCAACAATGGTCCATTAACAAGCTCATGCTAGCCATGAAACTCCGACTCTTGGCTCTCCAAGGGTCCTCCGTGGCGGAGATCTCGCCATCGTGTGCGCTATTGTTCTTATTGTGTGGCGCGGTAATTGTGGAGGCGCGATTCGAAATCCACCAGGTAGATCTATAACGAAGAAAGATATATGGAATATATGGGATAGGATATATAGGATATATGGTGATATATCCAGTACTGGGCCCATTATACAGCTTCCTTGTTTGTGGTGAGCCCCGTTTTCTACTGGTCCTCACCCGTGGCCTGCGTGTTTTCCTGGTCTCCTATTGTGGCGCCTATCTTCCGATGATATCGTGATTGTGGAGGCTCTAGTGTGGCTTTTGTCTCCAGCGAGGTCGGAGCATCCTCCGCTATGGCTCATACTGCAATATAAAAGTCCGGTATACTGCTCTCAGTGGGCAAAACACACGATGCTATTTCCTGGGCCTGCATCTTGAACACGATGGCCAGAGCTGAGCAGACAAGTCTCGACGCCAAGGCAAGCGCAACAGAGAACCAACTCTCCGATGTCTCCTCGGAGGAGGAGGAGAACTACGTGATCGATGAGTTCTACTCCGAGACGTGGAAATCCAAGGTGTGGCAGAACTTCGACTACCCGGCCAAGGAGCAGAGAACACTCTTCAAGCTCGACTTCTGTGTGCTTTTCTGTGCCATGTTCTCCACTTTTGTCAAGTATATTGACAAGTCCAACCTCTCTGCCGCCTATGTTTCAGGTATGAGTGAAGACATTGGTGTTAAGGGAAACGAGCTTTCCTATGCCAATACAGGCTACTCCATCTTTGGTATTATCATCGGTACGCTTGGTGGCTTCATCATGGTCCGCTTCAACACAAAATGGTACATGGTTGCCATTGAGTGCCTCTGGACGCTTTTCACCTTCTGCTTCGCTTTCATCAAGACTCCTACTCAGATGGTTGCCCTCAGAACACTGGTGGGAATTGAGAGTTTGCACTTCTCCATTCTGATGGTGTACATCGGCTCCTACTACAAGAAGAGCGAAAGGGCCAGACGTTGTAACATCATCAACGCCTTCACTGCGATTGGCCCAATGTGTGCTTTTGCTCTCCAGGCTCGTTGTCTTACCTCTCTTGACGGTGTTAACGGCTTCGCAGCCTGGCAGTGGCTGTTCTTCGTTGACACCATTTTCAGCGTTGTGTGTATTCTTGTCCAGGTGGTCTTCCTGCCAAACATCCTGGAGACGGCCAAGCCGACGTGGCTGTTCTCTGAAGAGGAGATCCTTTTCTTGAAGCACAGACTACCACCAAGAAACAGCACTGAGAACGCTAAGAACCTCACAAAGACCACATTGGAGGACCTGAAGCACTTCCTGCTCGACTGGAAGGTGTACTTCTGCTGGTTATGTTCTGCGTTCTCAGGCTTCGGTCAGGACCCGGCCATGGCCATCCCCTTCTACTTCAAAGGCTGGATCAAGAGAGATCCAGGCTCATACACAAAGTCGCAGGTCAACACTCTCACCATCCCAGCTTATGCTCTTCAGCTAGTTGTGTGCTTCACTTCTGGCTGGATCGCTGACGGCGTCTTTGGCGGTGACACCTGGCAAGTGAATGCCCTTGGATGTTGCTGGGTCACCGTTGTCTGCTTCTTCCTAGCTACTCACAAGATCTACGAGGAGTCCAAGGTGACGATGATCTTCTTCTTCTACAACACCACGTTTGCACAGGGCCTTGCCGGCCAGTTCTGGGCTCACGCTCAGGATATGTTTGCTGGTGATACCAAGCTCAGAGCGTTCGTATCAGCTGGTATGAACCCTGCTACGCTGATTAGAAGTGCTATCTTTGGCCCAATCATCTATCCATCTTCGAAGCTGCCTGAGACTTATTCTGGTTACTACACATCCGGTGGTGTTACCATTGCGTACGTGCTGATGCTGGTGGCCTTGGGAATCTACACCACTCTGGAGAAGAGAAGAGAGAATAAGGAGGACCAGGAGGAGCAGCTGGCTGTGCCAGTAGCAGAATCCTTCTAGGTTTTGATGTGTTTTCGGTTTTTTTGTGTTTTGAGGAGGTCTGATTTTAGTACTTTAAGGGTCACTTGCTTTATTTCATGGTAATTTTAGCTGCAGATTTATATCACAATATTTTTAGCATTAATGGTACGAAATGGTGTTTTTAAGACCTGATTATAACTCGTATTTAAGACGGGGATCATAATTGATGTTGGAATTAGTAGGAAATCATGCCTCGTTTAAGCCTAGATATATAAAGACTGTGAAAACCCACACATGATCCTATGAAGACCTATATCACACTACAAGTCCGAAGAACCCAATTATCAAACGTTTAGCCTATAACTACACGTTTTCAGTGTTTTTTCGTAACATGAGCTGTGCTCATACGTCTCATTAACATACTACCGTTCATTACGTCGTTACAGCTCATTACTCCTTCAACAGCTTCTTCAGGCCCTTCGCAGGCTGGATCACACCACCGGTGTCCTTGTTACAGATGAAGCACGTCTTGATCTTCTTGTACCTGTCCAGGAAGCACTTCTGGCAGTAATAGTGATCGCATTTCGTCTTCACCGGGTTCTTGTAGTCCTGCTTGCACAGAACACATTTGAAGGGCACATCCGCAATCGCTTTCTCCACAGACTCCTTCTCCTTGGAAGAGAGGTCCCAGTCACGGTTCAGTTTCCAGCCAGCTTTGAAGTCGTCACGGGCGTGCAAGAACTTACAACTGTCACCATAACCACAGAACCCCGTCTGTTTGTAGTCCTTGCAGATATCCCTGGCAAAGTCAAACACCGTGGTACTCTTGATGTTCGAGCTCTGCTTCTTGGGACCGATCTTATCCATCGCAGAGCTCGGCTTGATGAACTTTGTGTAGTTTTGTTGTCCTCTGTAAGTCCCGTCTCCGGTGGCGGAGACTGGGCCAGATGGGTCTGGAGACTCGCCAGTCTTCTCCTTTGCGAGTCGCTCTTTGTCGATGATTTCCTGGTTAAGCGTATCCACCTTGGTGATGGCCTCATTTTTAGAGAGTTTCGTGTCTTTTTCTGACACTGTGGCCTTCGGTGGCGTTGTCGTGGAGCTTTCTGTTGATGCCTTTAGTCTCTTGATGATGACAGGCCCGTGAGAGTCTGATTCCGAGTCTGAGCTCGAGGACTCCGAGTCTCGCCTTACAGGCTTGGCCCTGGTGGCTCCCTTCACGCTCCTCTTCTTGAACATCTGTTCCAGGGGGTTTCGGTGGTGATTTGCTGGTTTTGAGGAGAAATGATGGTTTGATTTTTCAGCGCATGTATTGTGTAGGTAGTGATGACTAAGCAATTTAGTTGGGTGCTGATGACTAAGCAGCATATCTACGCTAAGAAAGGCTCATCACAGAGACTGTATATCTTTATGAATGATGCCAATTGGGTAGTTCCACCACAGTTAATGGAAGACGTAACAAAGTGAGAGTCAGTAAATCCTTCTGATCATGACAAATACGGTATATCACCAGGAACAATACCCCAAAGCTCTATGGACAGTCACATCTTGTGAACGATGTAGAACAACAGGTAAGCCTTCAATTGAGAAACCTGCTCGACACTCATCAGCGTCACCACCGAGTCGTCAAATTTGAACCATTGGCCCTGGCTGTTCTTCACCACTACGACGTAGTGGCCCGTGTTGACGGAGCCGATGTGGCACACAATGGCGAAGAGCTCGTAGGAGAGGGACGGGTCCATCCTCTGTGATAGCTGGTAATCCGTGGAGAACTCACTCATGTTCATGAACATTGGGAACGAGATGAAGTTTTCCAGCTTCACGGACTGAGAGTTGTGTTCGAACCTTTTGAGCTGAATGGCGAGTGTGTTGGGGAACTTCTTGATGGAGAGCTTCTTGGTGGCCTGAGTCCTCTCACCGCACGGGGAGCAGCTGTACTTGATGTCAAGCTTCTCGAGCCTGGTGAAGTTCTTGAGACAGGAGATGAGGTCTTGGCTCTGGGAGATCTCAAGGGAGATGTCGATTATGGGGTCCACTGTGTTGGTGATGTTGCCACACTTGGTGCAGGTGATGGAGCTCTGAAGATCACTGGAAAACGTCCGGTGGAGAATGCATGGACAAGATGGGCTGGAGGACCCTGTGGAGAAGTTGGAAGATGCAGAATTGAGTGGTGCGTTAGGCTTATTGAGGTCCTTGTGGAGCTGGTTGACCATGAATTGCCAGAATTCATGGGCATCCTGCTCGGAGTAGCCAGCGAGGGCCTTGTTGGCCTTCCAGGCAGCACTCAGGAGATTGACAGGGCCAAAGCCAGAGGTCTTGTTGGAGGTATAGAAGTCGGTAAAGATCTCGTCGACGCAGCACGTGATGCACTCATCCTTGCTCTTAGAGCAGTCCATGTGGCCCTCCGTCATGAAGTAGTCTCTGATGATGGGGTTGTGGATGAATGTCTGCAGAACACTGCTCATGAAGCAGGTCGATCCCATGTTGACGAAGCCTCGGAGACCCGTTGTCGGCTTATAGTTCGTGGACGTGGAGTATTTCTCCATCAGCTCTGCCTCCTCAGCATCGCTAAGTTCAGATTGAAAGTCCACCAACTGGCACACGCCTTTGGCACCTGTGACCTGGAGACGGGTGTGCTCAATCTGCTGATCGCTAGTGTAGTCTCCGCACTTGAAGCAGAATAAGTGGCCAGACTGACCGTCAATGCCTGTATATAAGTTAGTAAGAGGGGTCCTGTAAGAGTGGTAAGCACAGAAAGACCAGCAATCTGTACCTAAACCAAGACTCACCAAAGATGTGGCCGTTGGCCTTTGCGTGCTGGATAAAGTGGCCCTGGTGCCAGCAGGCAACCTGGGGGCACTGGAGACACATGAATGTTGCATCAACAACGGTTTTGCAGTCCTGGCACTTCAGAGTCTTGCTTCTCAGGCGCATGATTCGCTTCTTGTCCATGGTTCCTTTGCCCTTTTTGAGCCTGAAAATGGGCATACTGTCTTCAGAGAGCTGGCTGAAACAGTGGACACGAACGGCAAGCCCGTAGTTTCTGAGTACGGTTGCCCTCGCAGGAGAGTTGAGCACTTGGGAAAGATGGGAGCAGGGCTTGAGTGTGGCATACTGAGCAGGGGACAGTTTCGGCGCAGTGGACGTAGCAGCCGAGTTACCGGACGTACCGTTGGAAACACTCATTGGTGGAGAATTTGGTCCAATTGGGGTGGTTTTATTAGCTGGTTGTGGCGGTGTTTTCAGCGTCTTGTGGGGCCTGGTCTTTGACAGTGAGGGTGAATGGGCGGTAAAAAGGGCCGGTGGGGCAAGATTTGCGAGATCTTTCACAAATAAGACGCAGTAAGTTGGTGATCTGAGATATCTGGAGGGATGGGCACTGCTCCAAGGGATCTTTTTCCGATTTTTTCTCCTTTTTCGGTGCTGATCTGAACAACTGAGACTTCCTAGTTTGACATTTGAGCATCAACTTCAACGCCAAAAAGTGCACCAAGCCCAAAATCGCGGGCTCATAACCACGGTAGGGGAACGACCCGATAACGGAATTCGAGACCCGCTGACTGTTGATTGGGAAAACTATAGTTTATATAAGTTTGTGATGTCTGTCATACCGTTATAACCCATTAATGAGGGAGAAGGGAGCTCTATCATGTTTCAATATTGTTGGGTTCGAGCTCCATCAGTTGATGAGGGAGAAGTATCTATCACAATTACGAATGAATGAGGGACAGGAGATACACAATCATAGGAAAAGATCTATCATACATTTCAGATACACAAATGCTTAGAATCCGAATGGGTTCTCGGCAGTGGCCTTGCTCAGATCGGCCTTACCACTGTTGCCGAAACCAAATCCTGTTGGTTGAGCCTCCAATGGTTGCAGAGGCTGAGGAATCTGCTGTTGCTGCTGGCCGAAACCTCCGAAAGAGGGCATCTGTTGTGGCATTTGCTGGAAGCTGCTGTTGTTAAAAGTCTGTTGTGGCTGGCCTTGGAAACCGGTGTTGAAAGACTGCTGGAAACCCGGTTGGGAGATTGAGGTGTTCTGGAAAGCGTTTGTAAGGCCATTCATCTGCTGGTTGAATCCCATGTTAGGAGCACCATTGTTGAAAGTTGGTGGACTTGAAATGGAGTTGAAGCCAGTTGGATTAGCTCCAAACTGAGGTTGAGGTTGGAAGCCGGTCTGTTGTGATGGGAATGGGTTGGCTGTGGCACCGAAAGATGTCTGTGGGAATCCTGTCTGTGGGAGACCACCCGTTGGCTGTGTTGGGAAGGTGGCTTGTGGGATACCGTTGAAGCCAGTACCCATTGGAGCCAAACCACCAGTACGTTGTCCCATAACTGGTTGACCGAAAGAAGTGGTTGGCATCATGGAAGGCATACCACCGGTTAAAGCAGAAGGTAAGCCACCTGTGACAGTTCTGTTCAAACCACCTGTCAAAGCTGGGTTCATACCACCTGTTAAAGCAGAGTTGAAGCCGCCGGTCAAAGCAGGGTTGAAGCCACCAGTCAAAGCAGAGTTCATACCACCAGTAAGAGCAGCAGGCATAGAAGAACCGAAGGAGGTTTGTGGCATGGCCATTGGAGCACCGCCAAATGAGGTAGTAGGCATACCGAAAGTTGTTGTAGGCAAACCCCCCGTTCTCTGCAGTGGCATTGGCTGGATACCACCAGTCTTTTGCAATGGAACAAGACCACCTGTTGGGACCCCTGTCAAGCCACCAGTCTTTTGAAGTGGGACTAAACCACCAGTTTTCTGCAATGGCATCAGTCCAGTCTGTTGAATACCAAGAATACCAGTCTGCTGAATTGGCAAGTACACGAAACCACCAGTGGCCAAAGGCAACAAGTTACCACCGCCAGTCTTGAATGGATCAAGAGCAACACCAGTTGGTTGAGCAGTCATTTCACCAGTCTTTGTGAAATCCAATGGCTTCGAAGAAGCTTGTGACTTGATCGAAGAGGATGTCTTGGTTGGTTCGAGTGGCTTCAAGTTGACCAGATCTTGCATTGAACCAGTAAATTGCTGAGTTTGTAAGCCATTTGGCTTGGTAGCAGAGGCAGTAGTGTTAGCAGCTGGTTTGACAGTCCAAGCGTCATCATCAGTGGACGAAGTTGGTGGGGCAGATTTGACAGGAGATGGGAGGGAATCAGTGACCTGGTTGGCAGAGCCTGTACGGTTCACCTTCAAAGCACCACCTTGTTCCGAGAACATACCACCAGTTGTAGAAGCGGTTAGTTCTTTTGGTTGACGACCAAACTTCTGGTCAATGTGTCTCGTGACTCTGATGATATCACCTTCACGCAATCCCAAAGTTCTCAAGACAGAAGCATCAATAGACTCAAGAATGGATGGATCGATCTGTTCGTTTGAGAAGTTGTTGCTGTATCTCTGGCATTGGTTAACATCAACACCAGCCTCCAAGAAGAACTCAAACCAATCATACTCCTCTTTTGCGGAGGAAGCAGAGGTTGCGCGAGTCTTCTGTGCTGAAGGTTCAGAAGCTGGCCTTGATGGCTTGGCTGGAGGAGTTTCTGCAAGCTTACGCTTGATATCATCCAAGTCCTTGAGTTTACGCTTGGCCTCATCCAGTTCTCTGTGGAGACGATCTCTCTCTTCTCTGTCCATCTCACGTTCTCTTCTTTCCAGTTCACGTTCTTTTCTTTCACGTTCACGCTCCAATGCTTCACGTTCACGCTCTCTTCTCTCCTCCTCTCTTGCTCTCTCCAAATCACTCATGCCTCTTTCTCTTTCTTCACGCTCTCTTCTCTTACGGTCTCTTTCCTTTCTCTCTCTTCTCTCTCTCTCCTCATGAGAGGACTTCTTGTGCTCTTTAGCCTTGAAGGCTTCCAGAGACATACCGGTAACTCTCTCAACGTACTCCAGATCTGCAAGAGACAGCTTGTTAGCAGCAACACCAATCTTAACACCATTAGTCTTGTGGAGATGGATTTTTCCGTCGACAACCCCCAGGAACTCAGCATCGACCTTGAAAGTACCCGTTCTGTCCTCCCAAGTTCTGATACGAGAGGACTTTGGCATAGCGAGTTTCTTGGAGGAGGATGACTGGTCAACACTCTGCTTTCTAGGAGACTCTTTCAGGTTGTCCTTGGACTTGGATCTTCCGAGCTTGAACTTGGAACCAAAAGAGGACAATGCGCTCTGCTCTTGGATTGGCTCAACAAACTGGGCCGGGACAACTCCAGACTTACCGTTCTTGTTCTGGACGAGCCACCAGTCCTTCGACTTTGTGTCGTTTATGATTGTGACCTGTTCGCCCTCCTTCACCGTCAGCTCATCGGAACCTTCAGCTTCGAAGCCGTAGAGAATCTTGGCCTGTTTCTTGGAACCCTTCGAAGACGCGGCCTGCTTGACCTCCTTGAGCTCTGTGGACGAGACAGAGCCCTTCAGTTCACCCAGAACGGTGAGGATCTCACTGGCAACCTCTTTGGTTCCGGTGTGGATCTCAAGAGAGTACAGTGGGTTTCTGAACTCCAGGAAGACATGCTTCTTCTCGGACGAGAACGACAACAAGTCCTTAGCGCTCCATTGTTGCGGAGAGCTGCTGGTGGAGTCTGGGGAGAAGTATATCTGGCCGTTGCCAATGGCGAACATGCACTTCTTCTTCTTTCTTCCGTCAACCTCGCTCACAGACCACGTGTACAGCTGGTCATCCTCGTCCTCTTCTGGGGCATGACGAGAGTCACGACGAGCGTAGGAGTTGGAGCGGGAGCGAGAGGAGCCCGAGTCTGGTCTAGAAGGCTTTGGAGGAGGGTCGTCGTTGTAATCATCGTCGTATCTGCTGGATGAGGCTGGCCCAGAGCGGGAATAGTCCTCAGACTCTGGTCTTGGCTTAGATGGCAGCGCTGGTGGCGCCTCCTCCTCCTCCTCGTACTCCTCTTGCGCAGATACACGATCTTGCCTCTGTGGAGGAGGCTGGAAGGCTGAAATTGGCTCGCTTTTGGCCTGTGCGCCGGTTGCCGCCAGTGATGGATGAGAAGGAGGTGGTTGGATGCCAATAGGGGCCGCTGGCGGAGCAGAGCTCCCGCTTCTCATTTCGATGTAATTGGAAGGAACAAAGCCAAACTCGGAGCCATTCTTGGAGACGAGAATCCAGTCTGGGTCCTTGTCGTCAAACACCTGGAAGGCGTCGCCCTCCTTGAAGGAGATCTCTTCATCCGTCTGGCGGTCGTAATCGAACAGAGCTGTGGCGGCGGCAATTGTGTCGGCCGGCTCAATGTAATTGGATGGAACGAGCCCGACAGGCTCGTCCACATCTGAGCCCACGACCCTCTTCTTGACGGTCCACCAATCGTCGACTTCCGACTTCTCGAGGAGGTACAGGATGTCATTCTCCTCGATTGCAAGCTCCTGATCCGACTGCGGCTCATACGGGTACAGCGCCTTGTAGATACCCAGAAACGACATTACCGGGTGTATGGCGATGGATTGCGTGTTTGGGTGTGTTTGTGGTAGCTGGTTTGGCGAGTGTTGTGGGCTGTGAGGGTTGCTTGTTGTCAATACTGGTGAGAGGCCATGATCTCCAGACCTCCCAGGAGCTCGATTTCACCGAGAACTCCCAATCGGGGTGCCGGATGTTAGTGGCACGTGTGCCGATGGCAGACGAGCGGAATTTCGCGAACCAGTTCGCGCACGGTACGCGCAGCAGGCAGCTTAATCGTACGGCGAAAAACAGGCAAACGTGAGCGTCAGCCAGCCCTTCTCCCATACAGAAACCCTCCCAGACTCCTCAACCACATCGCTAGTGGATGCTCAGAGCCCTTACACGCACCAGCATGTCACAGCAAATTGCTCCGAAGCCATCCACGCTTTCGCTCGCCACAAAAACTCCCGGTGCCGCCGTTGGCGCCGGCTCAGCCATCAACAGAAGCTCCAGACCTTGCTCCAACTGTACGTGTTCGCCAGGGCTGTTGTCCCGCCAGAACAGAAGAAAGTCACTCTTCATGCAGCAGTTCGCCCGCAAGAGGTCCTCCAACGGCGGTTCTTCCTCTCCAAGAAGATCCGTCTCTGGACAGGAGTCCCTCTACTCCAGCGACAGCATGTGTACCACTAAGAACGTCAATACCACCAAGAGATTGGAGGCCCTGAGATACAAGATGAAGGAGCATGACTTGGCTGTGTACCTTGTCCCTACTGAGGACGAGCACAACTCTGAGTACGTGTCCTCTGCCGACCAGAGAAGAGCTTTCATCTCCGGCTTCACAGGCTCTGCTGGTGTCGCCGTTATCACCAGAGACCTGCTCAACTTCAACGAGGCGCCAGAGGGAAAGAGCGCCTTGGCCACCGACGGCAGATACTTTAACCAGGCCGGCCAGGAGCTCGACTTCAACTGGGTTTTGCTCAAGCAGGGCGCCAAGGGCGAGCCAACCTGGCAGGAGTGGGCCGTTGCGGAGGCGGTTGACCAGTCTCTCGGCTTAGGTAACAAGCTCGTCAAGATCGGTATTGACCCTAAGGTTATCAGCTACAAGTCTGTTCAGGCCTTCGAGGCCACAATCAAGAGCAAGATCGAGGAAGCTGGTGGTAGCGCCAAGGTTGAGCTCGTTGCGGTGAAGCAGAACTTGGTTGATCAGATATGGCCGGAGTTCGAAGAGATGCCAAAGAGACCAACTAACGAGTTGGTTTTGCTTGCCCAGGAGTACTGCGGTGAAGATTTCAAGAGCAAGCACGCCAAATTGCTTGCCGAGTTGGAGAAGCATCAATCCAAATCCATTTTGCTGTCTGCTCTTGATGAAATTGCGTGGTTTTTGAACTTGAGAGGATCTGATATTGAGTACAATCCAGTGTTCTTCTCTTATGTCATCGTCAACGAAAACCAGACCATCTTGTTTACCAACAACACTTATTCCCCAGAGATTATGTCCTATTTCCAGGCAAACAGCATCACCGTGCATCCATATGAATCTATCTGGACAGAACTCTCCACCACAACCAACGCCCTCAAGGAATCATCATCAACTATCGCCATTCCAGAAACTGCCTCATGGGAGATTGTCCGCAATTTGAACAACTGTAAGTTCAAACAAATCCATTCCCCTATTGATTTCTTGAAATCTGTCAAGAATGATACGGAGATTGCCGGTTTTGAAAAAGCGCAACTTAAGGACGCCACCGCTATCGTGAAGTTCTTTGCATGGCTAGAGGAAACGTTGATTAAAGGCAACAAATTGATTGATGAGTATTCTGCTGGCGAGAAACTTGTCAAGTTCAGAAAAGAAGAGGAGCATTATGTTGGTAACTCTTTCGAGACTATTAGTGCCACTGGTGCTAACGCTGCTGTGATTCATTATGCTCCTGCTAAAGACACCTGTTCTATGATTGATCCATCAAAGATCTACTTGTGCGATACCGGTTCTCAGTTTTTGGAAGGTACCACCGATATCACTAGAACTGTTCACTTCACCACTCCATCACAGGCGGAGATTGACAACTACACACTTGTTCTTAAGGGTAACTTGGCAATTGAAAGATTGGTTTTCCCAGAAGGCACCAACGGCTATATGATTGACGCCTTGGCTAGACAGTTCTTGTGGGGCCAAGGTCTTGATTACAGACACGGCACCGGTCATGGTGTTGGCTCCTATTTGAACGTTCATGAGGGTCCAATAGGTATCTCATTCAAGCCTGGTTTGATGCACTACGCATTGACCAAGGGTAACATCATCACCAACGAGCCAGGCTACTACGAGGATGGAAAGTATGGTATCCGTATCGAGAACGACATGCTTGTTGAAGGGACAGATTTGAAGTTTGGTGACAAGCCGTTCTTGAAGTTCAGAAACCTGACATTGGTTCCATACTGCAAGAAGTTGATAAACGTGGATATGTTGACCGCTGAAGAGAAGAAGGCCGTCAACACTCAGCATGAAAAGATCTGGGAGCTTCTGAGTGTCCGTTTGCCAACGGACTCCTCCGCATACAAGTGGCTCAAGAGAGAGACCGCACCATTGTGAAGTACTGCATCCCTTTGTTTCCTTAATTTACCGTATGAATGAAAAACAGTTTTGTTATATTGATGTAGTGGGCTTCACTACATTATGATTATGTGGATATGGAAGGCCTAAAGAGTGTTTAACTTCTGAATCATGAGCTCACAGAAAACTTTTATATCAATGCTAGACTCAAAGAGTGACTTTTGAATATCTCAACGGCTGTAGTTAGGGCCGTACTTCACTAATTTCGTATTGAGTATACAGCTTATTATCAATGGCTTGAACTAGAGTACAGTTACACCTCTTTAATGACGTAGGATTCAAATACTACCTTACGCTTCAATTGTATCCTAGAGGCTTGAATAGTGCTCTGCTCTGATATGCAGCGTTTATAATTCACTTTACTCAGTTATATCAATACACTACCCTCAAAGAGTACTTGTATGGCCCAAAGCATCCAAATTTGACAGGAAACACCCGGTCCGTGATCGGAAAAGCTCCCCCACACCTGCAAGGGTTTCGCGAAAGCCGCTGACGCGCAGCTGACATATCGTGCGCTGTGATTGGCCTGGTCGCGCTCTTATGTAAGCAAAACACCCGGACATCTCACGGAGCCCACCGTCATGCACAAAACTGGAACGAAAAAGCCCTTAACAGCATTAACGGCGTCAACACCACCAAACTCAACAACGTCTACATTTACACCCTGGATTGCTCCGCAAAGGTGTTTCTAGCCAGAATTAACAGCTCATTACACCACACCACGATATTAACGCAACAGCGCTTCCTACACCGTTTTAACCCAAACCGCCCAAATCAACACCACATCACCCCACCCCTTCGACTCCGTACGCCTGCAATAAAGCTCACCATGTTGAGAACATCGGTGACACGTCTTCAGAGCTACTCACTGCTCTCAAGAGGCGTCTCCAGCACGACAAACGCTGCCAAAAGATATCTCCAGACGGCTCCTCTCGCAACCAATGAGGTTTCGTATGTCCCATACAACACACAGGAGCCAAAGCCTACGCAAACCACGGAAGCTGGCTCAAACGGATGGTCTAGACACTCTCTGCCCTCCCGATCTTTCAAGGATATCGTCAACAAGAACAAGGAGAAGCCCGTGCAGCAGAGTAAGGCGCCAGAACCTGTCCAAGAGGCGGCTACTGCGGAAACAACAGCCCCATTGGCTGAGCCAAAGAAGAAGAGAACAAGAAGAGCACTCAAACCACGCAAGGCGTTGATCCGTCTCTCTCCAAACGCCATCACACATCTGCGTGGTCTCCTGGACCAGCCAACGCCCCAAATGATCCGCATCGGCGTCAGAAACAGAGGCTGCTCTGGGCTGACATATAACTTGGAGTACATCACCGAGCCAAACAAGTTTGACGAAATTGTTGAGCAGGACGGGGTCAAAGTGGTGATTGACTCCAAGGCCTTGTTCTCCATTGTTGGCTCCGAGATGGACTGGATCGACGATAAATTGTCGTCAAGATTCGTTTTCAGAAATCCAAACTCCAAGGGAACTTGTGGCTGCGGCGAGTCCTTCATGGTTTGATTATTTCCTGTCTCATTTTCTTCACGAAGGTTTTTTTGGTTCTATTGCATAATTGGGGGAAAAGCTGATTTCTCCCTCTCTCCACCGGTAAATTGGGCAACTGTTGATCAGTTCTCCTACATACACAAGCATCTGTCTACGCTTTTCAGATTTCAGTTGGGCTTATTTATTTGGAGGACCCACTCTAGTGGGTCCGTAATCACATGGTTACTTATGACTAATAACAACCCGTTCGTGTAGTATATTTGTGTATTGGTATCTTTCATCACAGCAACGCCATCTCCAGAGACATCTCCTCATTCTCCCTCAGCTCAAACTTGGTCACACGTGCGTTACCAGTATGATCTGAGTATAATTCTCCATCGTTATAGGCAAAGTATAACCAGAACGTTTGATCGTCAATATTTCGTACACCAACGCCCAATACTGTCCTCAAAAACGTATTGAGATTGCGCTCTTTCAGATCATCAGGATAGACAAACTCCTCCCTCAGAGAGTGCAATCCCCTGTGCTTTACCAGTCGGAACACGGTGAAGAAACCAGCCTGGGAAACTGCAATTACTGCAGATATTTCAGGGATAACCTTGACGATGCTCATTCTGTTTGAGAACTCCAGCTCGTCTACTAGCCCCAACTCCCACATATCGCCAGTATCAGCACTGCAAATCAGCCTATGAACACGATACAAGCCAACTTTGGAATCGGTAGTGACGACAACAAAGTCATTATGGAAGTCGAATAGCCCTTCTTGGTACTCACCAACATCAAAGTATGACTTTTTAACCCTTGCACATCTGTCAGTGAAAGTGTTCAGCCTATTAACGGGCCTAGTCTCTTCATCGTACCGGGTCTTGATGTGGATCGTTTCGTACCAGGCAGCTCCACCAAGGTCTGAAGACGCCAGATGATTGGACGTCAACCCCAGGATTTTGGAGCGTTGGAGGATATCGAAAGGAGATATATCGCTTTGGGATCCAAGATACTGTGGATTGTTCACTTCAAGGAAGTTGTGCGATTTGACGTGGTTTACCGTCCATCCCGGCTCCTCCAATTGTGTACGGTCTTGAACGTGCGAGGAAAAAGCTGGAGGTGAGGTTCCCAGGAATTCTCTGAGATTAAAGCTTAGTGGTGAAGTTACTGGCTTGGACTTTGCTGGGACACACTTTGTGTCAAACACGAATCGTACAAGCTCTCCGGAGATTGAAGTGCACATCACGTGAACTGAGCCTGGGTTGACGGCCACAATCTCAAGGTCTGGGATGTTGTGTATAAGTTCGAGTGTGACACCACATTGAACTTCATCACCACTTACATGGAGAAGCGTGGATCTTTGCGAATTATCTGAGATGGCAATGAAGCTCCCCTTGGTATCAACTCCCCACACCGAGGACGTCATGGTCAGCTCAACCAGCAACGGGAGATCAACACTTTCCTCAACATGCGACAGATCGTAGATTCTGCACCTTCCGTCATCAAAGCAAGCACACAGAACATCACCACCTTGGAACTTGGAGACCTTCAATTGGTTGATCGTGTGTGGGAAGTAGGGCCATGTTGAGCTCTGTTGATGGAGCCTGGTAGTTACGGGTGGCTTCGTATCGAGATACTTAACGAAAACCTCGTCTTTCAGCACCATTATCTTGGACATACACCCAAGAAACAGAAACCGGCCGTAGCACTCGCATATGTTGTTCTTGTACCTCGCAGTGCTGATGTCCCGAAGCGCAATCGTGTCCAGCTGCTTCATCTGTAGAGAATCATCGTACTTATGGCCGGGCTGAGTGGTATTTTGTGTGGTTCTCAAGATCTCCTGCTCACGGTGGACATCGTATGTCTCAAAACAGCTCTTTACACCATCATCAACATCAATATCCTCTTTGGCACCAAAGGCGAACGGCCGGAGGACATACCTCGTATTGTGTCTCTTGGAGAAGACGTCCTCGTTGTAGAACTCATCAGCATCTTCAGTATCCTCGCCACCAGCTCTCACAGCCTGGATGTTTGCAAACTCGAGGTATCTCCGGAACCTTCTAATCTTGTCGGAATGAGCAGATCGTGTTCTTGACGACGTGCTGGAGTCGCTAGGAGCTTGATACGGTGATTGTGGAAGATACATCGGCGTAGCCAGTCCGGACGACTCTCTGCGAACTTCTAGCTCCGAGCCCAAAACGGAAACGAGCTCCGAGGATATTTCGTCGTCTCTGTCTGTGGTGTTCATGGTCAAATTTTGGAAATTCAGTTGACACCCGAGTTCCACAAGTTGCGGTAGGGGTCCCTTCGATGATGTCAGGGCCTGGTCTCGACTACTGGAGCCAAAATCCCCGCGCGATTAGCGATGGCAAATAGAACGAGTTCGTGAAGGGTTTAGCCTATTGTTCTTAACATTACTTAACATCCCAATACGGTACTTTCAGTCATTAGACGTACATCTAGAGTTAATATTTACAAACCTGGATGGCTGGTCTTGTATCTCACACGTCCGTAAAGCTCAGCCGTCTTCAGCTTCTTAAGATCATTTGCCACAGAGGCTGCGATCTTATCAGATCCGATCTTCTGCATGAATCTCTCGTAACCCTCCAGGAAAGTCAGCTCTCTAGCAAACTCAGCCTCGTCATCTGCCTCTGGAGTCTCACAGTTAGAACTGTCGCACGGAGCCTTCATCTTATCGATCCAGACTCCATCGTACTTGTTGAACTTCCCGTAAAAGTTATCGAGAACCTTAACCCAGGTCTTGAGATCCTTATCGTAATAAAACATTTCGTTATTATCCAGCCAAACCAGAGCAATACCATTCTTCAGCTCAACATCAAGCAGTCTTGAGCTTAGCTTGATACTCCTCCCCACAACAACGTCCTCGTAGTGCAAAATAGGAGCCAGTGAGACTTTTTTGTGAACCCTTTTCCCCTTCATAACATCATAACAATGCATCATATAATCCTCAGTGACAACAACGACTAGGTCACTGTCACATCTCAGCAGAACAATGGTACTTCCTAGTTCAATTTTGGGACAAAGCACCCGTCCTGCTGGGGTCAAAACTAATAAGGACCCTGTAGCAGTAGCTAGTACCCAAAACTTATCCAAACTACCAGTGACGTGAATGATTTTATCAGGAATATAGTGCTCAATTACTTGCTCACCATTCTCATAAGAGATCAATTCCGTTGGTTGATTTTCTTCCGAGTCATCGTAGTTCAAAACTTGGAAAATTGCATGACGTGATGGATTTGTTGGATGTGCCAGTCTTTTGTAAATGATGTTGGAGTCTTCATATGTAGTTTGATGCTTAATAATTGAATGTGATTTGACCTTACGGCGTTTGAAAATGACCTCTTCCTCAGATGAGATGGCTTCATAATCGTCAATTTCATCGTTATCACCTTCTGCATCTTCTTCTTCGGGTGATGTCTTCTTGATGAAATAGGGGTTGACCGAGGTTTGTATACCAAATTTCGGTAGGTTGTACTGGGGTTTGGAGAGGAGTTTCCGTTCATCCTGAGAAGTTTTGAGTCGTTTAGGTTTTGTGACAGGAATAGAGGTGAACTTCGTTGTGGAGGCATGCGATGTGGTGGAGATTAGCGTCGGCGCAACACGTTTCTTTCCATTGGTGACGACTGCTCTATTCAGTTTTTTAGTGTCTTGTGGCTTTGGAGATCTTGTTATCATAGATGTAGACTTTATCTCCTGTGGTTTTGGCGTGGCTGGAGCAGATGATTTTGGGGTGGATGGGGTGGATTGCTTCTCCAACGTCGGTTTCTCTAAAGTCATTAGTCTGTCCATGTGTTTATCACTCAGGGTCTTGGTGAATGCAGCAGCTTTATCTTCCAAGAGCAATTGACTCGTGCTCTCTGGGAAGACCATGCTATCTTTGTCGACACCATACTTGTTCAAAAGCTCATCATTCTTCTCTGATGACACAATTGTACCCAGTTCACCTTCTTCGAAATGTATGACAGAGATAGAACCATCCAAGGAGCTCACAAACAGCGTTTTTCCATCTGGAGTCCAGCAAAGGTCCGTGACTGTCTTCATGGATATCTCTTCGAACACAGCAACAGGTCTCGGATATACGTTGTTCCAAATAGCCAAGTTCTTGTCCTGACCAGCAGTAGCCACAATTGATGAGATCTTTTTCTCACTAGGATTAGTGGTGGAACTGACCTCATACAGCACCGGCGAGAAGCTAGCAACCTCGCAAGGGGAGTCATGACCAATCAAACTGATATCAGAATCCCAACTTCCTCTCGAAATCACAGCGACGGAGGTGACTGGGCCATTTGTAGCGTTGGGTACAGCGATGAATTGACCATCAGGAGACCATGAAAGCCTTCTGTAATAAGTCGTGAGCGGAGATTTCTTGAAGGGTTGTAGCACAGTGCGTTCAATGGAGAACGAGAGCTCTGAACCTTTATGATATCTGAAGATTCTTACCGATCTATCGTCTGAAGACGTAGCAAAGTACTTATTGGCCGGGTCGAAGACGACACCTTTAACGTGCGATTGGTGTACATCGAACCGTTTAATCTTCTCGAATGTGTTACCGTTCAGGATGATGATGGATCTGTCCAATCCGACAGAGACGAGGATACTTGAATCCGGGGCCCACGCAATGTCCTGGATATCGTTGTCATGAGCGACAACTCTCTTTGTAACAGTCCAATGCTCCAAGTTCTGCTCGCCAAACACAGGCCTCGACTCCTCATCTTTCTCCCAGATCAGCAGCACCTTATCATCTGAGCCTGATGCGAGAAACCGTCCATCCGGAGAGAACTTGACTACAGTGACCGCACCAGTGTGACGGGCCATGCTGCATAACGGCCGGCACACAGCAGGGTCTCTGGGAAGATCTTTGTCTTGATATCTCAAGATATCCGCCACTGACCATATACGCACATTTCCGTCCAGACCACCAGTAGCAAGACGGGTTCCGTCAGGGCTCACACTGAGCGAGTAAACCTCATACTTCCTGTTCTCTTCTGTGTGGGTGTTAGTTGGTGATGCTGGCGGCTGAGAAAGGAAGCAGGAACAAAGCCATGCGGTAGCACATACCTGTGTGGTTGAGCCACGGGAGCTTCAGGATGAACATCTTCGGGTTGGAGTCGTTGTGGACGGTGTCGCTGTTGACGGTTGTTGTTACTCCATCACTGTTGACATTATATAACATCCCGCGGCGGCTGTGGTGTCCGGATGTTTCGGGAAAATGATGCGGACAACTGGATCAATGGCTTTGGTCGCTCAGAGCGCATTGGTGTCCGGATGTTCGCGGAAATGCAAACAATCAGATCGACGGCTTTGGTTGTCCCTCGTACCTGCGCTTACAGGGAAATGTGCTTCATTTGAGAGCGACCAGGGTTCTCTCCGCTGATAAACGGGGTTGCGCCCAGTGAAAGGTTGCTTCCGAGTAGTTCGGACACCGCTAATCATCTAATAATAGCACTCACAAGTGGGCCAATTTGGTGGTCCAAACCCACCTATTACGGCGGGGGATCGACTCCGTAACGTACCAGCTAGTCGTGCACAGCCTCCTAAACCGCATCCGAAATCCGTACTTCATCGGTTTTAGCGTAATGCTGAGTTGATGGGACTAAAGATAAAGCAGACAGCGCCAAATCCACACTCTGAGACACCAAAGTCTGCGACCAGGCCTTCTGGACGGTGAAGAGCTTACGGGATCGCCAACCTGGAGTCTTCAGGGCGTTTGTCCGCAGAGGCGTTAATCTTGAGCTCTACGCGTCGCTGGGGAGCGCAAAATGCGCTCAACACAGCTAAATCTCTGGAGAAACTAAAGACAACTGTAGCTTTATCTAGTGCCAAAATATGAGCCTCTTTTCCCCGCAAAATCATCGCTCCAGGGCGGGAAATGCCGTCCCCCGCCAACATGCCAGTCAGCAGAGATGTCCGGGTGTTCAATGTTTTGATCGCGGCGGAGGAAAATTCCCAAGCTCTTCAAGTACAAAACAGCCGCCAGCCTATACTCAGCGTCTAACTTCAACAAACAACAGCAGAGCCCTCCATCACGCACAATGGCTCCGCTGCTGCCCTCAGAAAGTGCGGCGTATTCGCTGACCGTCCCGGAGGACGCCGAAGACGACCGCCTTAATCTAAAGCTCAGAACAGGTGCTGCCGCCACGTACACTCGCTCAACAGTTGTTGTCCATGGTGGGCTCACTTTTGGGCTGGCACTTCCACAAGTCAACCCGGCGGCTATAGAGAAAGAGCTGGCAAACACACTGGGAGTGGCTAAAGATTGGGGCAAGTACGTCTCGAACGAGATCTTCTACCTCAACATCATCAACAGGAAGTGGCACCGTGTCGACATCGGCCCAGATGGGGTCAAGCCGCCGGCACGTCTGTACCACTCGCTCACTTTCACGGGCAAGTCGCTGTATCTTTTTGGTGGTCTTGTTCTGGAAGACGGCAAGAACAAGCTCACTCCCGCGAACGATCTGTGGCGCTTCAATATCGACACGAACGTGTGGGAATGTCTCGAGGACATGTCCACCTCCAACACCATCGCCAGATACGACCACACGATTCTCCCCGTGGACTACACTTCGCCCTTCGACCAGCAGTCCCACTCCGGCCTGGCAATCACAGGCGGGCGGGGCGAGCTCAACCAGGACCTCATGAACATCACCATCTTCGATATCGGTGAGAAGAAGTTCCTCAACTCCACCGAGATACAGCTTACCCTCAACGAGCTGAAGACAGCTCCAACCACAGGCCAGGGAAGAAAAGGCTCGACCAAAGGTGGTGCCAGAGCCAAGCTCAAAGTCAACAATTCCAACTCGTTCGTTGTTTCTGGTACATCATCAACCGAGAACGATATCACAGATAAGGACGACGTGCTATACATCTTCTCGCAGGAAGGAATCACGGATGAAAACTTCAAGAACCCGATCTTGTCAATTCCAGTTGCCCCTAACGCATCAGGTATCAGACTACCGTTGGCTCCCAGTGCAGAGAGAAATAGATCTGTTGTGCCACACACACTGAGAAACCCAACTGGTGGCATCTTCGGCACCAACATCATCGTCTCGGGACAAAACACCGAAAACCATGAGTATCAAGTGTATCTCTTCAACCGCCCTTCACAAAAATGGACTCGTCTGAGTATTGATAACAAACTCAAGGCTAAGGAGATGTACTTATGGAGGTCCTTCTCATGGCACTCTCATCATAAAGTGCTAGTTCTGGGATCCACCACATTCCCCAAAGGTGCTGAATTCAACACCATCCAAAAATTCGATTTGCTTGTGCTTGTTGGTTTGCCGATTACAAACATCTTCCATGCATTCACTGCTCCAGAGGCTGGTTCCACTGAGAGTAAGACTTTTGCTCCAAAAGGTATGAAAGAGACTCTGTCATTCGAGGCTTATTCCAAGTACATTGCTCCAACTTCAAAAATATCTTCCATCAGATCCGTATTCCCAAGTTATGCTGTCACTCTGGGAAGAAACGCATTTGAGAGATTTGGTGCTTCTCTTGCCGATTTTGAGTTCATCACTGCTGATGGAGATAAAGTGAATGTGCCATTGATGCTTCTAAGAAAAAGATGGGGAAGATGTTTCGATATGCTTCTTGCTAAGGCTTACGCTAGGGCTGTCTACAAGTTAGAAAATACCAAGGATGATGACGAAGCTGATCAAGAGGAAGAGAAGGAGGAATCAAGGTCTGTCGTTTCTAGTACTCGTCAAAGCAAAAAGTCCATGATGATGATGACCAAGGCGTCTCATCAGGTTGAAAGATCACAAAGTGAGGCTCCACAATTCAGACTGCCTTTCCAGGACAAGTCCAATCCGTCAACGAATGTTTCTTCTCCAGGCCTTTTGGCTGTAAGTCTTCCAAACTCGAGGAAAGCATCTGTGGTATCTACCTCAAACCTCTCTGTCGGATCCACATCCACCAATGACCTTCCAGATAGTCCAGACTTCTCATCTCTTCCACCCCCACCTCCCCCACCAACAGATCCCC
>JAKTVV010000074.1:0-52411 GCA_030581715.1 Petasospora mississippiensis | reverse complement strand
ATCACAGTGTTCTTCCTTTCACTCGTTGTTTCATCGTTCGAGATCTTTGTCAGATACATGATTATTGAAAAGGCTAAGCATGCTTCCTGATTATGCATTAGTTCACCCCTTCTCTTCGGCCTTGGTAATGTCCGCAAAACTGTGACACAGAAACGGGGATGATCCAACACTACCAAACATAACACAAAACCTCTTACGACTTAATAGCATCTCATTTTATGAACTTCTAATTCACGTTTTCTATATCCATTTTACTAAATACTCGTTAATGAATACGCCAACTTCTCCTGCTACATCGCCGCTACCTCTGTCCGGCACACTTTGGGGGACTTCTCCTATCACCCACAAATCCAGTCCAGGCTTCACATTACCAGGCTCTCTCTACGAAGGACTCTACGATGGAACATACAGGTCCTATGCTTCTCCACTCACATCTCCCAAAAGTCCATTGTCTGCTTATGCTGCTCCTTGTTCCACAGCCGAAAAGAGTCTCACAGTTGCTCTGATGATTGCAGATTATGAGAATACCAGAGATCATACCATCGCAGAGATTGACAAGCTGCGTATTCAGGCTGTCAAAAGGTACAACCGTTCCTTGATGAAGAAGAAGAAGCTTGAAAGAGGTGGTGTCGGTGATGAGACAGCGATAGAGGAAGATCAATACGCTTTCACCAGATTGCAACTTTGTGAGTTGGATTTGGCCATTGTTGCTCTGATGAGGGACTTAAATGATGAATATTCTAAGATAGTAAGTCTCACCAAGGTCTACGATGATCCTTATAATCTCCAAAGTGAGAAGAAGGTTGCTGAGTCTAAGTTGATGGCCGCTTATGATAAGTTTGGAACATCCGCGCAGAAGCTACAGTACTTGATTGACGAGAAGAATGAATTGGTACAGGACTTGAGGAGCCAAATATCGGGTCCAGGATTTCGTTTATGGTTGAGAAGACTGACAGATCAGTATGTAGGTCTTGGTAGCTGGATTTGAACGAGCTGGTGAATCTGATTTATCTCTTTATTCTTCTCAATATATATGAACATGAACTTAAGTGAAACCTAATATCTTAGAATTCTGGTACTACAAGCAAGTTCAATGAATACTTCAACCTTGTCCTACTAGAGGCAATTCAACATCCAAACACCACACCCGAACACCACAAAACATCCAGACATCACCGAAACCGACCTGCAACCTGCAAACTCAATTTATAGCACAACCAAGGCCTTTGAAGGTTTTGTTTTTATGTAAGAGTTTTTTATTTGGATGACTATTATTTTTGAAAGTATTATCAGGATGTTATATTATAAAAGTTTTTTTTGAATATATTTAATATTGGCGATGTATACTTCGTCCAGCATTTGAAAACATAACTCTGTTGAACTCAGCTACAATATCATGCATCTAGTGCATCATGAACTTTGAACTTATTAAATATATATTAATTAATTTATATTAAAAATTAAATTATTACTATTAATATTAACGAGTAGAGTACATACAGCTGTTCAATTAAACAATTATAATCTTTTGAATTAGAACTGGAAGACGTTTAAAAGAGGGTAATATAGAGTATGGATATCAGCTTGGACGTCGTATTAGAGCTAAAAAAGGATCAATAAGTTTGATTGAGACAGGAGCACTACTCGAGTAGCCTTATAATGTCGAGAAGTCAGCTATTTAATTATACGTTGATATCAGTGGAGAACATATGAATATATCCGAGTAGGAGAAGAAATGTAAGTGAAAACATATATAGAATTGAAAGACCAGTGTACTAGTCAGATCAAGGAATTGATTCAATACCCGAGGTCCTGGAGGTACTTCACAACCTCTGGAACAATATCAGAATCCTCTTGAATGAAAATAGCAGCATCGTGGATTCCATCTGGGTCAGTGAAGAAGACGTCATTATCATCAAGAGAAGCCAGTTCTGTGAAGGAGGTGATAGAGTCATACAATACCTCATTCTCACCACGAGTGACGAAAACCTTGTCTGGAAGGAATGAGTTCCAGTCAATAGCATCCTTGTACTGGTTGAAAGCTGGATCGGTGTACATCCAGGACTCTGGCAAGTTTATTTTTGTTGCATGCTGCATTAGTGGAGCAGTCAAGATGTCCTTTCCGTAGTTAGTCTTGAAGGTACCTTCCTTGGGGTCTGGATAGACGTTAACCCATGGTGAGAGCAAGATGGCACCAGTGGTAGCAGTGCTGTTGGCAGCGACAACGCCATCGAATGCCTTGTAATTCTGGTGTCTAAGGAATTGAAGATTCAGGTGAGCACCGGCAGAATCACCCATAAGAATGATGTTGCTGGAGGATTTTGTCAACTCATTGAACGTTGAGGTGAACTCAATCAATTGTTGTGGGAACGGTGAGTCCAAACTCAGAGTGTAGTCGAGCATCAGGATGGACAACTTAGAGTTTCCAAGAGCACTGTAGATGGAGTTGGCAAGGAAGATAAAAAATGGGTAAAAACCAACCAAGTAACCTCCACCGTGGGCGTAGAGAATAACAGGATCTTCAGAGGTTCTGTCGTTGGCTTCAGCAAACCATGCAATTCTACCGTCATCAACACCGGGAGCGGTGAAGGTCTTACCATAATTTGGAATAGATTCCCAATTGTGAACGAACAGCTTTGACAAGATGAAGTTGGCCTCCAGGTCAATCTTAGGAAGGAGAGTAGCGGCGAGTCTTGCAGGGAGAATTGTGGTAATTGGAGAAATCAGGAAGGCCACGAAGGCTTCACTGAACTTGACCAGATCAAAGTTGGATGGGTCCAAAAGGTTAATGAGGTTATCAACAGCAGCGATTGTGTTATCAGCAATGGCCTCGGCAGCAGCCTCAGCAACAGCATCTCTTTTATGAATGTCAACAAACATCTCAGCCTGTGCATCTCTCTCAACAATGTGGACATCCACGTTTTTTGGCATAGGTACCGGCGCAGCGAGCACGGCCGTGGCCGTGAGAAGAGCCGAGACAATCTTGATGAGTTTCATTTTTGGTGCTCTCTCGATGAATCACAAGAGAACCACATTAGTCACCAGAACAGAAAGGGAAAATGCTGTGGCTTATATACCCAAAATATGGGGGGGAGGGGAGGTACCATATGCGGAGAGAAGATTTGAGGCAAGCAGCAGTGCAGGAGCCCGCAGAGGGGTGTTCAAGGCAGCCGAGGAGAAGGAAATAGGTGGAAGAAGAGGGGTTGGAGCGTAATATGTTCACAGATGAGTAGAAAGTAAAGAAACAAAAGCTGTGCAGTGTATAAAAAAGAGATCACCGGGTGACATATAAAGCTGGAGAAGCGGAGGTTTTCCTGCATGCGGCCTCGATATCGCATATCTGACCCTGAGGGGTAAACGATTTTGAGGTCTTCGTAAATCGCCAAGGGTGGATCGGAACGGACGAAAGACAAAGCACAAAGTGTTATTTTTATTGTTTGTTTGTACATTTCGAAACTTCTCTGAAGGCTTACCCTTGGTTGTCCCGGAAAGGCCTGCCAAATAAGAGTAGAATCCAGGTGCATAACAGGACATACGACTCGCCCCGCTCGCCGCTGGAAGCCTCCATAACCGGGCAGTCAACATGAGCCAATGGAATGAGAGAGAGAAAGCGAGAGAGAGAGAGAGAGAGAGAGAGAGAGAGAGAGGAGAGGAATTGAGGGATAATTGAAAAAGATCACAAAACTATGAACTTAAATCGTGAAATGCACCTTCCGCTCTCAGAGTTGGCTCTTGGCAGGTAAACAAACGTATGCGCGATTCACACCTTAGATCGCACTTTTTTGGCGATAAGCAGCCTTCTCCCCGTAGTGCTAAGAGAAATTCAGCGGATATTTGAGGAGAAGCAGAGGCCGTGACCTGTTTGGTTGTCGTACCCTTATCATCAAACAAGTAAGTGCTCTTGCTTGGTGCTCTGCGCTTTGCCTTGAGTCTCGGTTCGCATTGAGCCCTTCGAGTACCGGTTACAGAGATAGTTCATGAATGAGAAAAATCCCAGATAACGTTGGATCAACGTCTCTCGTTGTTACAAGATTCTCTTTGAAGCACCTTTCGATTGGATGTGCCTCACAACTTGAACCTTCTCTTACTTCCTCAAATACCCCACCACTGTGGCCTGCGGAATAAAGAACCTCATCTCTACCCCGCAAAGCTTGAGGATATCCTCCACTTAACCAACACAGACCCCTGACCTCGCTGCACATTATCCACATTGCCAAGAAAGTATCAATCTGCCCTTTCGTACCTTGACAGTTACCGAAAACCCCCTCTCCTGGATTCTCTGATATGTTCACCCGCCGTGCGTTTGAAAGATCAACAAACACCCCTAAAGGCACATCAACGTGGGGAAGGGGACAATGCACCTTTCCTAATCCAGAAAGTTCTCAATGAATGATATTGATTTCTGAATCTTTATTTACCAATATACATTTTGCCTGATTGAGCTGTGCTCAATGGGACGTACCATCTCCCCTCCGATGTATTCAAGAATGTCATTTTGCGTGCACATTGAACCCTGGTTAATATTCATTTAACTATGACTATCATGCTTTCGAAGCCCACATGCAGTAACCAGAATACCAAGCCAAATCAAAAAACCTTGTCCGCAAATGATGACACCATTACTAGGAATGGGCCATCCATTATTACTACATTAGCCTTCTCCTACTTGAAAGGTTTACCTCGCCGAATATGGAGTTGGAAATCAAGACCTGAGAACTCTGGTCCCAAGAGTATGTATAAACGTGATGAGGGTTATAACTGTAAGCGTATGGATCTGACATGCTGAAATCTGATCAATCTGGTAGCTATCCGAGGAAGGGAACCAAACTGAAGGAAGTTATTGATATCTCTTTCTGAGAAGTGAAAAACATCTAGCTCGCCATCAAATATCTCACTTAAACACCCATGATTGTAGACTCTAAGGTCCGCTTCAACATTTTCAATATGCTGCACGATGTTGTCAATCTCAGAAGCTAGAAGATTCCCATCAAAGACACTGTTGGATAGCTCACTTGAAGGAACATTTCGAATCCACAGAGTAGTTTAGTGCACAAGGATTACATATCTGGAAGAATCAAGTGCCCGTAATATCCGTTCTGACTGACATCGAGTGTAGAAGTCATGACAGCTGGTTGTGTTGAGTTCTGTGAACGATTCAATTGTACATCGTCCACCGTCATTCGATTGATAGTCGGAGAGTTAGGAGAATTACTCTGTAACTTCAACATAGTAGTGGTATCAATGTGCGTTTTGCTGCATAGAACATACAAACTAGTGGATGGAGCTGTCCGACTGAGGATGTTGCGAGTAACTAGTGGATCGATGATAATATGGTTGTAGAAGCTGGAATGCTGGGCTTGATAAGCAGACATTGGGAAGATGTTGGTCTTCTAGTTCAAGAATACTTAAACCAGGAATTGCACCAGAGAATAGTGGGCATCGAGAGGAAATTATTCCTTGATTTTTCACTCAAGGGGTCGCTCGAGCCAACTACGGAGGTAAAGGCTTGCTGGACCGAGATGAGAGGGTATTCGCTCATGATAGGTTAGGGGAAAAAGAGTGTTGCAACTTTTTGGAAGACGAAAAGCCTTTTAGATCCGACTTATGTAGTATTGGGAAAATTAGCTAACTCATTGGGGTTTATAGTGAATCGAATTCAAGGGAGGAGCTCACTTGGACACAAACCCAAAACGACTTCATGCGCCACGGCGGACATTTTCGGATGATATATTAAGTATGAGGCCCTCTTATAATGTATAAGCTTCTGACTATAACGTTTTCACTCCAGAAGAAGAAAGAAGAGAATCTGTATACTTTATTAAGGCAACCTCATACTGAAATATACGCCGGCGCGCGTAACCACAGGAACACTTCGATTTGTTTACATTTTCGAGGCAACGCACGCGTATGCTTTTTAGAGGAGCTATATCAACACAGCTCCACTCGGGCAAAGAGATCTACAAAGCCGACAGAGACCGGTATATACAGAGTACTCTCAGCCACTCAGAAAGTAAGCTGAAACGTCGCACTATTTGCATGCCCGCAAGTACTGTCCCCGTCCTCACCGAAGCAGAGCAGAGAAGACACGAGGCGCTCTTCAAGAGAAACCACATTCTGGGCCCCATCGATCTCAACCGCACATTTGCACGTGCTACACAGCTAAAGAGCTCCAAAACCATGGCGGAAGTTACACAGACGCCACAGCAGGACCCTTTCAACGACTCCACGCTCAGCAGTGTTGGCCAGCTCACCCCAATCACACATGAAGAGGTTGAGAACAACCCGCAGACGCCGTACTTAAGGGAGGAGCACCGCAAGAAGCTCGCATCAGCCGATGATAGCTTTTCCCCAGCTATACCAACGACGACTAAGAAGCTGATAAACTTCACCCCCGGAAGCAAGCCGTCCAACGGGGGTTCGAAGTCTTTATCCCTTTCCAGGGCGATCATGATTGGCCGCGCTCGCAGTTACGAATCCTCATCGTCTTCCACTAACGGCTCCGTTGACGACCTTTCCGAGATCGCTGCTGAAACGCCGTCACAGGTCCACGTGAAAGGTCCCAGTAGCATCTTGAAGAAGTCGCGCAATAACAACTACGACCGTGAAACATCACAGGCCTTACTACAGAAACGCCCCATTCTGTCTGCTGCTGTCAACAGGGACGGCGAAATAAACCCGGTCAAGGCCGGGAAGGTTGTCTTCTCACCAAAGAAGGAGGTTATCCCGTGGAGTGATCTCAGAGGGGCAAGCAACTCGAGTCCCTTGACAGATTTTATCGATGGTAAGTCCAAGAGTGGCGTCAAGAGCCCGTACACGCGTTCTTCATCTCAGAAGAGAAAACAAGAGAAAAGCAAGCTCGATAATGATTGGATTGACGACAACGATGAAGATGAGGAGAAATCAAGGAAGAAGAGCAAGAAGTCAAGGAAAGAACCACACCAGAGTGCTCTGAAGACCATCTTAGACTCTCTGATCGACCCACAATTACCATACATCTTGTCACTATACCTCCAGCTCTTGTTCAACGTTGTCATTGTATCCATCTTGATGTATTTTGTGTACACGTTCATCTCCACTGTGAGAGCTGACGTGGAGAACAAAGTTGATTCATACGCCACCGATATCTTACAAGAGATTGCACTTTGTTCCAGAGAGTATGCTAGAAACAACTGCCAACCAGGAAGAAGAGTCGTTGCACTTGAAGCTGCTTGCTCCGAGTGGGAGAAGTGCATGAATAGAGATCCTGCGACTGTTGGTCGAGCCAAGATTGGTGCTGAGACATTCGCCGAAATCATCAATGGATTCATCAAACCGATCAGTTGGAAGTCAATGTTCTTCCTCCTTTTGATCACCGTTGGATCTCTTGTTCTCACCAATGCCGCTTTTGGAACGTACAGAAACTATAGTGGGAACCCCAACCAACAGTACCACGGCCCACAACAACACCAACAGCAACAGATCCCACAGACTCCAGGACTCCCACAAACTCCCCACCAAACTCCTTACAAGTCATTGCAGGTAAATCCACAGTACACGAGATACTATACCCCGAAACCACTCTCTCCAACGAGTGGTGCGATGATGATGAGACGTCCGAAGAGTGCCAAGAAGTCCAAGAGATAGCCCCCTAATATCAACCCGATTAACAGACCTATGTTGTTCTATTATGTTATGTAAACGCTCTTGGAATAAATTAAGAACTATTTAATGACGAAAACCTACGCTTTTAGAATAAAATAAGAATTATCTAACAAGACACCTGGATCTGTTGAATAGCAGAATCCTACCATCGTAGAGACTTTAGTGTGGCCGCTCCGTCCTCCGCTCTTAAGCGTGAGGATTACCCGATTCGGAGTGTTATCCGATAGCGCGGCCGCATTTGTCATACCTATGGCGGAGAGATAAATACAATTGTTTCGCGCTCTCCCTTCTGCGTCTTCTCTTTACTTCTTCTTAGCACATTCAGCCTTGATATTTACATCAGAAGATGGTCACTCCAAGGATCCCAAACTTCAAGATAGCGCTCACCGGTCAGAGTGTGCCGGCCATCGGCTTCGGCTCTGGAACCGCGTGGAGAATCAAGAAGACCTCCGGCGACTCAGATGGCTCCGTCATGACGGACCTCGTTGAGCAGACAAAGCAGGCCATCCAGATCGGATACAAGCACATTGACACTGCTGAAGCCTATTTCACACACACAGAGGTTGGATTGGGCATCAAGCAGTCCGGTGTTCCGCGTGAGGAGCTTTTTATCGTTGATAAGTGGAGTCCACCTGTCTACACCAAGACAGGCTCTTCAGGGCCTTACGAATCCCTCACCACGGCTCTGAAGGACATGGGCTTGGACTACGTTGACAGCTATCTCATCCACAACCCAATTGAGCAGGAAAACATCACCATCGAGGACGGCTGGCTGGAGATGGAGAAGCTCTACAAGGAAGGTCTGGCTAAGAGCATTGGTGTCTCCAACTTCGATGTTGAGTGGCTCGAAAGAATCAAGAAAGTTGGAACCATCACCCCAGCAATCAACCAGATCGAGTTCCACGCCTATCTGCAAGAACAGACACCAGGTGTCATTGAGTATTGCAAAAAGAATGGAATCATCGTGGAGGGATTCTGTCCCTTGGCCCCAATCATGAGGGCAGCTCCAGGTCCTCTGGACGATCTGCTTCCTAAGCTCGCTGACAAGTATGGTAAGAGTCAAACACAGATTCTTTTGAGATGGGTCTATGAACACGGTGTTTTGCCTTTAACCACCTCTTCCAAAGCCGAACGTCTTGTTGAAGCCCTCGATATCTTCACATTCGAACTTGAGGCCGAGGATGTTAAGCAAATCGATGAGGTCGGAAAGGGTAAGACTTATAGAGCCTTCTACGACAATTTGTTTGGCAAGTACGATGCCTGAACATCTCGATACACACATAATACATTCAGTTCCGTTTAAACATGTAGGATGGAGCCCTTCATCTTCAAAGCTGCTCCTCTTTCTGCTCTTTTTTCTCCTTCTTCTCCTTCTTGGCTTTCTTCAGTTCTTTTCTCTTTTCTCTCCAGTCCTTGAATTCCTGAGTAATAATTCCACCATTGATAACCTCACTAGCGATGTCAACACTGAGTTCGTAGAGACAGATCGTCTTCTGATCTGGATCATAGCTGAATCTCCAAGCTTTAGTCTCGTCGTGTGGGATCTCACTAACGATCCAATCAACAACGGCACCATACCACTTTAGGGCGTCAACACAGTTGATTTTCTTAGGATTGGTGTTAACAGGATTCGATTTCAGCATCAATGGGATGTCATCGGTCTTGTACTCTTCGACAGACCTGAGAATGAGGTTATCGTCACGGAATCCGTATATCACTTTGGTGATTCCGAGCAGGAAACACTGGGCCCACGTTCTAAACAGTTTCTTCTCAAAAGTCACCGATTGACCCGGTTGTGTGATCTGTTTGGAGGTTTTCAGCTCAACGTAATGTGTCAATGGGTTTGTATCTGTTGGCTTGTAGTCCCAAACGCAATCAACCTCACCACCGATAACGATCTTGTGTTTACCAATTCCGGTTCTCACCACAGAGCAGTACTGTTCGACGTTGTTGACGATCTTCTTGTGTCTCTTCTCAATCATGTTTCGGGACGCCTGGGCCAACGGCTTTGGAACCGTGGCGATACTCTCAAACTTGTACCCCGAGAACTGCAGTCTTTGGAGCTCTAGCGACGTTGTCTTCTCCTCAGTTCTGGCCTTTGGGTCCTGCTGAATGAATATGTGTCCGTCGTAGTACACGAGGTTCAGATCGATTGGATCGTTCTGGTTGTATGGGAGTGTGAGCAGTTTGGTCATGATGCCTCTCCATGTGATGATGTCTGCCTTGACTTTAGTGTCGTTCTGCTCCTCGTAGCTCTTGATCGAACTCAAAAGACCGGTGAACTCGCCGTCCCTAGCCTCGTCAAACTTCTTGAAGTGCTTGAAGCCGGCTCCCAGGTCAATCATGGTGTCGATATCGGAGTCTGGGAGGAAGAAGTACGATAGCGATGAGTCGTCATTGGCATATTCGCCATCAAACAGGCGGGAAAACGCACATATCTCCTTGGGCTGACGGAGAGCGGTTGTGTCAGAGCGTTTGTCCAGTGAGAAGAATTTGGCGTTATTCATTAAGTCCTTTTTGTCTCTTTAAGGCCTTATAATTGGCGTTGTGGAGGGTGACCTTAGCTGCTGAAAGTATTTTCCTTCACGACGATGTGCGCTTACCGGAGGGCGTGGCCCGTCCCAGGAATCCCACAGCGGCAAAGTACACATTTATCAACATCAACAAACATCAACAAACAAACGTCAACAAGGAAACACTGTATTTTTCACACCTCCATTTTGGGTGACAACACCCCATTTTCACAGGATTCACGCCACAAGAGCTGTGTGATGAGCTTCGCATCGCTTCTGAACCAGGTCAAGGGCAAAGCCCCAACAGCGTCAGAGCCACCGGTACGGGCATCTCCACAGACAGCCAAACAAGGCCCTCGGGCCCAGGCTTCCAAACCTGCTCCGATAAATGCCATCCCAGAAGGGTACCAGCCTAGCAAAACCGTTGATCCGGCCGTTGCCCGGCTCAAGGAGCTTCGTCGCCAGCAGAAAGAGAAGGAGGCTGCGGAGAAGGCGAAGAACAGGCCTGCAAGATCAAGAACATCACAGCCGAAGACAGCAGGCCCGTCGGCTACGATACGCAGGAAACAGCAGGAGAGGAAAGCCAAGGAAGACAGTCTCGCCAATACAGCACCTCCGCGATCTTCAACGCCCGTCAAGAAGCTGTCGTACCAGGAGTTGATCGAGAGGGCGAAGGAGAAGTCCAAGGCATTGGAAACAGCAGCCAAGAGCCCATCGCCCAAGCCAGAGGATCTTCTAGCGAAGACACAGGGTGGATACAAATCGAAGAGTGCCATCCTAAGAAAACCTGAGCCGGTCAAGTCTAGACCATTAGCCACTGGCCAGAGGGGGGCCAAGCCAGCCGTGAGGGTAAGCTCATATGCCCCGACAAGGGTCATCAAGCCACCACAAGCTCCAAAACCACTCGCCAAACCTTCAGCCAAGCTCCAAGCCAAACTCCAAGCAAAGATGGACTCATTGGAGAGCCGGAGAAGACGGAGCTCGTATGGCTACGATAAGGAGGAAGACGAGACCTTCGATGACTTCATTGTTGATGACGACGATGAGGCAGCTTACTCTCATGATGAGCAGGTACCACAAGCAGAAGGCTATGATAGGGACGAAATCTGGAGGATGTTCAACAGGGGAAAGACCAGAAGCGACTATGATTACGATGACGATCTGTCAGACATGGAGGCTACGGGTGCAGATGTTGAACGGGAGGAGAGGCTGGCTGCTAAGAGAGCCAGACTGGAGGATCTAGAAGAGATGGAAAGGGAAAGAAGACACAGAGAAGAGAAAATGAGACGTCTTGGAAAGAGATGAGCAGCATTCTTAGCTACGAGTTCATTACACATTTTTAATGTTCATTAATCATAAACGTACATAAATTAAGGCCATTAGTCAGAGTAGTATTCAAAATCATCGTCCTCATCCACAATTTCTTCAACCTCAGCACTAGATTGCCGTTCTTGCTGGAGTTGTTCGTTGAACTGTCTCTCCAGCTCCTCATCATGGGACAGCTGCTTAGCAGGCGCATCAGCAGGGGGATCTTCATCTTCAATCACTTCAATGATTGCTGGTGGATTTGGTTCTGGTGTCGTAGAGCCACTGGTGTCAAGATTTATTGGATTGTGGATGGAGTTCAATGGCAGAGCCGGGGTCTTTGCGGGTATTACTGTTCTTGGCTCATCCATGGAATCTGAATCCGTATCCAATGTCTCTGTGACCTTCACTTCTTCTAATGAGCGAGATGGAGCTGGCGAGGAGTCAGAGAGAACATTTCGTGAGTCTCCATTATCTTCTTCCTGATCAACTTCCTCCTCCTCATCATCATCAACTTCGAAGTTTTCACCTAGATCGTTCATGAAAGCTTCATACTCCTCCAAGTCGGCTTGCTCTTCAGCATTCGGATCATAAACGTCCCCACCATCATCAGCAAAGAAACCAGCACCAGATTCTGAGTTTTTCTCGTCTCTTTGTACAAATCCAGCATCATTATATTCTGGGTCATCCTCCACCAGGAACCCAGCTCCAGCTCTCATAGGTGAGTATTCATCGTCCTTGACATCAGCATCAATGCCATAATCATCACCATGTTCGACCAAGAAGCCACCAGTTTCAGGGACAGGTTCATCGTCATATTCTTCCCCTGTTGGAGCCCAAACTGCATCTTCAGCCAAGAACCCACCGGCGGCCGGAGCTTCGTGTTCTGCTCGGTCTTCTTCAGAATCATCATATTCTCCTTCTGAGTCGTCATCCTCATTATCTTGAACATATTCTTCATACTCCCTCTGGAGCTTTTCAAACTCTTCATCTGAGCCTAAAGCCCTATCCTCATCAACCGTTCCGTGGGACTTATCCAATCTCTGCTTGATTCTCAACTTCGTCAAGAGGAGATTCCAACCCTTGAGAGCTCTGATCTCCAAAGCAATCATTTCCTTCTCAGCAGCTTCAGCCTTCAGCTGGTCCTGAGTAATCTCCATAGCCTCTTTGAAATCAGCACCGACAACAACACCCCCGATCTTGGGAGTAGCTTGTCTTCTGTCAAACTTGAATCCAACCACAGCAGGTGCATAATCGATTCCCAGAGCCTTGGCAGCATCCTCAGCAAACGGAGTGTCAACTAGTATAGCACCCTCTGGAATCATAGAAGGAACAAAGACATCAATGTTACCGTACACGTTCTTCTCGATCAAGCCGTCAATAGCAGGAGGAGGAACATAAAGCTCTGTTTGGAACTCAGCATACAGTCTCTCCACTCTGTCCTCCTCATCATCACCGAAATCCCCATTTCGTGCCATTTGGAAGCTTGTCTTCTGTCTGGTCTTCAAGGGCTGAACCCCGGCTTTCAGAACACGCCCTCGCTGATACCAGCCTCGTGGAGAGCGGAGATATTGAACGTTGGAACGCTTGTAAACTGGGATAGACTCGTTACGGCCTTTGACACGGAGTGTACCACATGATTCTCGTGGATGGATGATCTCATTGGACTTGAGCTGGGACTCAAGAACATAGAAAGGATGCGACTTAAAGTCCTGGATGTTGTCTGGCATTCCCTCCTGTTCAGCTCTGCGAGCAAAGTACTCATCCTCGTACTGGTCTGCTCTGTTGGGTCCTCTGGCTGACAGAGAACTGATGAAGTGGGAATACCAAATGTCTTCAGACTCCTCTTTTGTGATCCTTTTTTTGCGTGTCTTGGAATAGTACTTCTCAGCGTATCTCTTGGTAATATCTCGGACTCCTCCTTTCCTGTCGTAGCCAATAACGTACAGAAGCTGGTTGTATGGGTATGAGAGTGGTGGCTCAAGTTTGCTTTTGTATTTGATGTTCTCCATAGTCTGGAGCATGATGGGCTCAATGGTGATCCACGTTTTAGACGCATTGTCCCACGCTTCTGCCCAAAACACTGGGTATGCCATCTCAATCTCTGCCTGCGTCGCTTGTGTCTTTATCGTGGTATTAGTGCCCTTCCGTAGCGCGAGGACTTTGTCCTTCATGGTGGTGGGACCGGCAGTAGACGGCCTTTTGTGTTCACCTTGCTTTCCCTTGATCTGTCTGTTGGTAAAGTCTGGTGGCTGGAGTGAAAACACCAGCCTCGAAGGAACATCAGCAGCTCTCAATAGGGCAACAAATCCCTGTGCACCAATGTCTCGGGTACCTCTCCCTCTATCCATACATCTTTTGAACCTGGAAAAGTCTGTTGGTGACCTATCGAGGCCAGCCCAATCGTACCAGTCGTGCTTATATATGCCCTTGTTCGACGTTACTTTATAGTACTTGCACCATTTCTCCATCAGGTGCTTGAGACCGTCAAGGAACCTCCTTGTCTTCATTTCAGGCAGCTTTATGGAGGCTGGTGGGTGGAGTTCATCGTATATCTTCGTGGTGATGACCTTCCTAAGAATCTTGTGGACTTCGTCATTGTTACACCACCGGTTGCGGATGAACCCGTGAATCATCATGCAGGCGATATAATTGCGGTGGAACTCCTTACGGAAGTCACGCTCTTCTTTGGAGATGACATTTCTCTTCTTTCCCTGTTTTTTCTGGGCCTCGTCCTTCTTCTCAACGGTGATGACAACATCATCAGTGAGCAGCGATGAGGCTTTCGGCTTGAAGTTTTCGATATCAACGTCCTCAAATTCATCGTCGTCAAAATCATCATCATCATCATCACCATCACTGACAACCTTGGCATCGAAGCTCGGGGCAATCGGTTCTGGGGTGACTTGGTCTAGATCGATGTTGAAGTGTGGCTTCGGTGTGGTGGACGGGGTCTTTGAGTCCTCAAAATCGCTCGTGAGATCCACAGATTCGAGTTTTCGATCGATAGGCCTCTGAGAAACACTTGAAGATGCCTGTGGCGGTGAATCGGTTCTTTCAGACGGGCTCTGTGACTCTGGAGCCTTAGCATCCGATTTGTTGCTCCGCTTCCTCTTCTTTAACGGTCTGGGACCTTCAGACGCATCCTCACGGAGTGCATTCTTCATGAGTGCAAGATACTCTTTGGGAAGACCACTCATTATAGGGCTTGTAACCACTGTTTTCACAGCGAAAAACAAAGGTGTAGTTGTTTATAAACACAAGTTTGCCACTTATAGATAGCTGCTCCTCGGGTTTAGGCGGGACACAGTCATAGGACACATTCGCGGAAGCGCGTGAATTTTTGTTGGTGGTACACAATCCCAGGGGCTCGCCGCGAACTCGTTCGATGACCCCGCAAGCGCGCCGGCTCACCCGCACGCTTAGCGTGGGGCTTGATCACATTGTTCCCAGAGAAATAGGCCTGAAGACGGTCCTGAGGAGGGTAAACAAGCTTTGAGAGAAGTCATAGATTGGGAAAAGCATACAGGAGGCTCTGAGGCTCTCAAACATTCACAGAGACATCGATCTGGCTAATCTCCAGCTCCTCCGAAACACATGCTGCGAATACTCAGGCCACTTCAGCGGCAGACAACAAGGCTTCCAACAACACCGATTGTGCCCTCCCGATCGTACAGGCTTCACCACATGACACAGAGCCAGCAGGACCGGGCACTCCAGGACCGGATTGCACTGTGTGACTACAAAGTTCTGCGAGCGGAGACGAACAGGCTCACTAAGGACTCTCTCAACCCAATAGTTGCAAACGTGGTGACATTGGCGGACTTCAGGAGGAACGTGAAGGATGGCCACAGCTTGAGAACGATACGGAGATTTAAGAACACAAGGAAGGCCAAAGTCCAGGCGTTGTTCTGTCTCCTGCTCCATTCATTGCACTATGCTTGCCTCCCCACGGACAAACACACAGGAGCAGTAACGTACTTCATCAACAAGCTGTACCACGAGATCGGAAACAACCTCCGACTCTCGTCACATCAGGAGCTGGCCGCACTAGTGGAGGAAGCAGATTCCAGTGATCCAGAGTTCCAGAAGAAAGCACTCCAATGCCTCGCTTTGTACATGTACGGGGACTCAACACTGCCACTACACTTCTCAACAACGCCAATATCTTGGAGAAACGTCACTTCTGCCCTCTCAGGCCTGCTATCCCAGATCGGCTCCGATAGATTTGTGGATGTTCTCGGATGGATCTCTTGTGTCACTGCTTCAAACGTCGTGGATGCTTGCTCCTCGCTGAGGGGACAATTTGACATTCCACTCTTCATCTCGAAGGATATCTTGGAAAGATCACCACGGTCAGATTATGAAGTCGAGCTGTTACTGGACTTCTACAAGAGAATAGCGCTTCCCAATAGCTCGCTGAGTGTCTTGGAGAACTTGGTTTATTCCACCAAGCTGTACAGGTACCAAGATCTCGAAGACCTTGCAGCGACGATTGTCGAGAGGGAGAAGATGTTGAAGCCAGAATGTGTCAATAAGCTGGTGTTTCTGATTGGAGAGCGCTCACAGAAGATAATGTCCAAACACTATGCATTCACCATGATCCAGGCTCAGAGGGTGCTGATTGATTCCCTTGGAAATGGTCCTTCTGACGTTTCTGCTGCTGGGTACTTCGGCATGGCTATGAGTTTGAGTGAGGTTTCAAAGTCCCGTGCCCGTGCGTTCTTCCAGAGAGGATCAAATCTTGTGTCAACTGATGAGGAACAGATCATGCAGAAGCGTACGAGGCTGAAATTGAGCGAGTCCAAGTATGAGTTATCTGATGCCTTCAGGGTTGGTCAGATGAATAAGTCGTCGGAGCTATGGACGGATTTCTTCCAGCTCTCTCAAGATTTTGGCGCACTCAATGAGAGACGCTCTACTGACTTTGTACAACAGCACAAGAACTACAGCACACTTCAACACTCTCAGGGTCCACTCCTTCGCACGCTACCACTCGACACGCTCCTCAACATTGCATACACATTCGACAACAGATCCATATGTGCACTCATTTCCAAACTATATCAGGAACCTTCAGCAGTCTCTCATTTCAAGTCAGGAGCTGACGCGGCTCGACATCTCTTCTCATCACTTTCACAACCAACTCGTGCAATAGCCAGTGAAATCCTCCTTGGTGAGTCATACATCGACCCACACAATGCATACACACGGTTCAATCGCTTCATCTACAGGTACTGCGATGGTGTACCCAATGAGAAGTGCTTGCTTTCTCTCATTGTTCCCGCACTGAACAATCCTGGTCTCAAATGGGAATACAGAAAAGCCACACAACTGTCTGTCCATGAATTCCGTAAAGCCGTTAAGATCTCTGCAGATGATCCCCTGAAGCCCTTGATCGCTTCAGCAAATCTTTGGAGGACTTACATCTTGCTGTGTGGTAGATGTGACTACCAGTACGAGCTAACAGAGGTTTTTGAAGCTTGGGAACAACTTCGGTTTGTTCCCGATAAGAAGACATTGGGCATGCTACTTGGTGCTGTTCCAGACGGTGTCGGTGAAAGAATCAGAGCACACGGAGTGAAGTATTTGTGTCCAGAAAGCTATGATGAGATCGAGACAGACGTGTGGGACTGGCCTACGAAGAAGGAGATCAGCCATTGGAGACACACTATTCAGTCCAGGCCATTGAGTGGCTGAGTTACTACTATTTATTTGCACCTGAAAGCATATTTATTGTATTTATATTTATTACGGTGCGGGATACATTTTTATTGGACTTAAGCCAATTACCCGCTATCTATTTATGTTTATAGACGTCCTATTTATTTATATTCAGAAAGCAAAGAGTAGAAACATCTTTTTTGCTGGTTGCAAATAAAGTCTCTGCGAAGTTTCGCGAACGCGTTGTAGTGAAGTTGTTAGTCTGCTTCACAACAAACAGATCCTTAAAGGCACTCAAACGGACCAGATTATACCCATTTACACCACTCAGAGATGGAGTCCAGTACAGGGTTTGCCTCGATTGCAATCTCGCGGTCGCGAGACTTCAGTTGGGTCTTCTTCTCCGACTGGTTCCTCACGTACTTCTTGACCATCGGCCTCATCTTCTACTTCAACAGAGTGGTTGGTTTCGTCATTACGAACTTTCTGGACACACTCCTCTGGCGAACACGGCGTATCAAGATTGATATTCAGAGTGTCAAGTTTTCTCCTCTTGGAGGGCGCTTGTTTTTTCGCAACCTCACATACGTGGATAAGGATCAAACAGTCACAGTCGTACAAGGAACACTAACCTGGCGGTATTGGCTCTTCTCCGTACGAAAGAACGAGAAAGAGCTGCTTGATCAAAACCCAGAAGCTGATGTTCAGGAGAATGCCAAGCTGCCCACTCGTTGGTTCCTCCAACTGAATGGTCTCGAGGTGTTCATGTACAACCGGACAGTCTCGTACGACAACATCATGGAACAACTGTCTGGGAAAGAGAAGACTGAAGGTGACCAGCAGTACTCAGACTTGTTTAAGTCGAACTCAGAGGCGTCCTCTAAAGAGAGCGCAGAGTCCGCTGAAAAGGTGAACAGCGTTCTGCCGATGATCCGCGGTCTCCCGCTTCACGTCAAGGTCAGTAAGGGGGCACTGGTTGCAGGCAACAAGACCACCCATGCCGTTATCGTTGCTTCTTTCAGTTCTGCAGATGGTGTTGTTGAGGTCCAAAAATCTGATAATGTACTGGACTCAGGGCGGCAGTCGTTCAACTTTGACTTCGAGAGGCTTGATATCTCATTGAAGCCGAACATCATGTTCCAGGAAGAAGAGAAGAAAGCATATCTTCAACCACAGATTCCACGCGAGAGCAGGTTCTCTAAGCGTCGCTGGATTCCAGTAAAGCCATTTCTCAAGTTGTGGGACCTTCGACAGCGCAGATCAACACTCAGCATGGCACAGTCGCAATGGAAAGGTCTTTCACAGTACTTGAACGCCGATACAGGGTCCATCTCAGAAGTTCAGCATACTGAACAAGAGTATGCAAAGTACACAACACTTCTTGCCACGGAGACTTGTGCTCTTCACTACTACTACGACTGTCCGGGTCTGGTTCCGGAAGCAGCTGTACCAACAAATCCCCTTGATGGTATTGATATTGGTAACGGTGGTTCTGCTCCCAAGTTTGGCATCGATATCAAGTTATCTCGGGCTACTGCTCATTATGGTCCATGGGCTGAGCGTCAGCGTGGCTCTATTCACCAAATGTTCTTCCCTACTATTTGCAGAGATGCTGTTGCACAGACTAAGCTTGCACCGGGAAATTTGAGAATGTACACAAGAGTGGACTTGAACTTGGATGTTGTGGATGATTTGATCCTTCGTGTTCCGCTGAGAGAATCTAGTAAGAATGAAGAGTTCTTCGAGAAAACAAAAGACTCACCAGAGACACTTCGTCCTTTTGGGTGGCTTGAATTGAAGGCTAACAAGGGCTCAACGGTGTCTGTTCAGGTGGCCCAAGTTGCGAATAATGCTGGATATGCGAACAGACTGGATGCAGCTTTGCAGAACTTGGAGGTCAGAACCAGTGTTAATCATGATATTCTGCTTCGCTGCACAGAACACACAATCTCAGCGGACCTCGGTTTTCCACTTTCTTGGGATGGTCACGTTGCTTGGTCCCTTTTGAATGAGTCTCGAGGAATTGAAGTATTCCTTCTTCGTGAACACGTTACCTTGATCTCTGATATGTTTAATGACTTTGCTGCAGGACCTTCAACACCATATGAACGGTTTAGACCATTCGCTTATGATATCTTCTGGAAGTGTTCCGGTTATAAACTCTACTTCAACATTAATGATGCAAACATTGTCAACAACCCGTTGGAGTTCAACGATAACATATATCTCTCTCTTCAGGGAGATGAATTCACCACAAAGCTGCATATTCCAATGGACGGTATTGTAAGAACTTCCACAACAACGGATTACACACTCTTCACACCTGGTTTCTCGTTGGTAATTGATACCCCACCATGGCATACACTCAACAATTTCTTGAAGAATAAGGAGATTGGTCGCTCACAGGAGTTCACTGTTGAAGGCTCCTATACCTACTACTCAGAGATTGGTCTGGACTTGGTCGACACCGTTATAATCGCTTGTAATGGAAAACACGTTGCCCTCGAGTGCTATGGATTCATCGTTAAGTATATCATGAGTGTCAAGGAGAATTACTTTGGAGATTTCACTAAGTTTAAGACTTTGGAGGAGTATACAAACCAACTGGATCCGAATGTTGTCGATGCTAACGAGACTAAGACTCCAACAAACAAAGATTTCAAGAGAATCGAGAATGAAACTGATGTTCATTTTTCCTTCTGTGTCCAGGACAGTTCCATCATATTACCATCCAACATCTATGACTGTGATTCCAATACCTCGCTTCACTTTGGTGCGCTTGATATTGACATTCGCTTCACAAATTACTACATGGATATGCAGGTGGACTGTACCCCAGCGAAAGGTTATTACGCCACCGGGTGTGACAATGATACTGTTCTCAATATCAAGAGCTTCAAACCGCCTGATCGCCACGACCTATTGCTAGATGGCCTAAGTATCCACGGACACAGAATGTTTGGTCTTCCTCCAGATGAGCCAACATGCTTCTGTAAGTGGGATATCACCCCCGGCGATCTCAATTTCGACGGCACTTCTGCTGCTTTTAGTGGGTTTGTGAAGTCCTTGATTAAACTTGGGTTTGGCTACAAAAACCTGGAAAATCATTTATTACTCGAAGAACCAGAACTGTATGATACTACCAATGTGGCATTGTCTGTTCCAAATATATCTTTCACTCTTCGAGATCCAGGTGTTGATCATGTTCTGAAGATCGATCTCTGCGGGCTATTTGTTGGGCTCATTGATTTCACAAACCCCCGTTATGCCAAAAAGATCACTGTTAACATATCTGAGATCAGTGCCCTACTAGTTGACATTGAAAAAGACGAAGTTCTGCTAAGCTTGGCTACTGCTCTGAAGACTACAAACTTTTGCGAGAGCAAAGATTATCCAACAGTGAGAGAGAAGCAGAACAGACACATAATTGAGAACGATGGTCCATTTCATCGCATGCCCTTCTTTGTCGATGATGAGCTCAAAGACGAGTATAACCAGATGTATGGTTCGATATCTGCTAGTATCCCACTACCAGATGTCCCGCCTCCTTTGAAAAACCAGACTCTTGATGAAATCTTTGACGACCTTGGCTTGACTGGCTGGGATGAAGAGGAGGGAAGTTTCAGTGTGCACTCTTCAAGTGGTTCTAACAGTAACCTTGATGTCGAAAATGATTTCTTCCAAGATTTTGATGCTGAATTGAGAGACTTAAAAAACTCCATGAAAGGCAATACGCATTTGAAGGAAACCATTGCCGGAATTCGTGCTAAGCCAGTTCTCGATTACGATGATTCTGACTTCCGCCCACTCCACGAAGCTGACCCATATTTTGAAACCGATAACTTCGTGCTCAATTTTGGTATCATTGATATATCTGTTTGCTCGGACTCTCTGCTGTTGCTTCTTGGATTTATGGAACGTTTCCAAAAGGGTTCTTTGAGGTCTACACTGGATGACTTGCAAGTGACCGTTTTGAAGAAGCTTTACACCATGTTCAACAAGGTACCAACCTCTTGCAACTTGAGATTTGTCTCCCCTCGTCTCTCTCTTATCTTCACTGAGACTCCATGGTCTCTCTCGACTCCACTGGATCCTTCCAAAAGTGATCATATCCGCTGTATCGTAGAGAACCCATCTCTTGCTGCTAATTTCAAGGAAGACAATGATGAGGTTGATGAAAATTCGATTGCTCTGCATGTCTTATCGTTAAAGCTCTCTTTGAAACAAGCCAGATCCAACTCAACACCATTAGAGCTGACATTGAATGATCTCGAAGTCTGGTCCGAGAACAGAGAGAATTCTGTTAGTTCTGTTGCTGTCCGCTCTGTTGATGTGTCACTACTTTCTGAATCTTCAGAATGGCTTACTGCCTACCTTGAACGACTTATTCATATATTCACGGAGTTTGCTCGTTCTTTAGATGAGGCCATCACAAGGGTCCACCGCGTTAGAGTTGAATTTCTCTACCAGATTGCCAACGCAAGCAGCGAGTTCAAAGTTGAACACGATCCCGCAGTTATCACCCGTCCAGCGTACATCATTCGACTTTCTCGTCAGCATATTAGAGCCAATGACAGCTGGAAGGTTATTGCACGTTTGCGTCATATCTTACAGAATTTACCAGAGGACTGGGTTGCTGCCCATGAAGAAACATTTGCCTCAGGAGAGTTCTCTGCTCCAGCTACTGCTATGGATGATGTGCTGAATGTGTTCACAGCATGGAGAAGCTGGGAATTTACTGACATTGTTCACAGTTTTGTGTTCCGTTATGTATTTTCCCCTGTTGAGAATGCAGTATCCCGTCGTTTGTCTTTGTTTGAGGTGGGTGTGGTTGAGACGTCCTTGTCTTTGATCTCCCCAGAGGGCAATGATTATTTCTGCGCCAATTTTGTCGAAGTCTCAGGGGAGGATCATCGTGAGGCTGCTGACCCAATTGACAACTGCCGAGCCGTGAGCCTCAAGGTTTCATCCTTAAAGGGCCATTTTGGTATTCTACTGCTGAAGCTTCAGCCGTTTATGAATATGAAGCTTCCTCCTAGAAACACAAAGCCACTCACTACTGCGCCAATATCATCATCATCTCCTATACACATCAGTGCATTGGTAGAGGATGTTGATTTCAAGGTTTCTGCTGGGAAAACTTCTTTCAGTGTGCTGAGCTCGGATGTGTCTTGTACTGCGTTGGCGACTGTTGACTCTGAGTCCCCAGATGTGTCCTTGACTTATGGTGCCCGCTACTTTGAGTTGGATGTCTCATCCTCTAAGAACTCCGTTTTCACTTATTCTGTCTCACAGTTCTGCGCTTCCTTCTCATCAACTGGTGATAAATTCAATGGCCCAAAGGCTGCTGAGGTCTCTTCTGAAAAGACGGTTATTCGCCTGGACCATGAAACTCATGTCTATCTTAAGCTTTTAGCTGATCTGAGTGACGACTTGAATGCTTTGAACCCCCTATTTACAGGTGCCTCCCTTGGAGAATCTAAATCCAACACATATCCTGTTGTGCGTATTCCGAACATTGATATTGTGATAAAGAACAGAAAGATGGACTGGACACTTGGTATTGTGGATCCATTACTACTATCTGGTACCTTGGCAGACACTACCATCAACATCGTTACGTTTTCTGATCTAGTTTTTGTTGACGTTGCATCCGGTCAATTGAACCAAAGCTTGTTGCTTCGCAATCCAAGAAAAATCACTCTCGATATGGATCATATTGGGTTCGGTGTGTTTGCTAAGTTTTCCATGGATACTGGCCTCTTTGATCTTGATTGGAAGTACGGACAGACGCGCTGTGTTGTACCGGATCTGCTATCAAATGCCAAGAGTGTTCGCTTAGCAATTGATGTTGCTGAACAATCCATATGCTCTCTCTATGAGAGTGTGACTGGTATTGACATTTTCAACTCTCCTAAGTCTGACAGCTCTTCTATACCGAAGACTGATGCCATCACAACTTCAACTCCGTCGCAAAAGTTTGTACTAAACAAGCTTACATTTACGGGTGAGTTGTTCGCTTTCTCTGTGGAGATGGTCAGTGACCTTTTCACTATCAAGTTGGAGAATTTCTCCTTGAGTGGATTTGATCTGGTCGGGAGCTCAAGAAAACCATACGGAGACGCCTCTGTTGGTGATATCAAGATATTGATACAGGGAAAGGACGTGCCAAAGTCTTGCTCTGTGATCTTTGAGTTTAATGTCGGTGTCAAAGTTGCAACTAATGCGTCATCTAATGACCAGTCTCTTCAGATCGAGTCGAAGTTCCTCAGAATTATACTTCACCCCATCACCGTTGTAAAATTGATGCAACTAACTTCCGACATTGCATATATTGCTGACATCTTCAGTAATGTGAATATTCGACTCCTATCCTCGTCTTCTGAGAGCAAAGTACCAACTGAGCCTTTATTCAAGTTCTCGTCTGTTCATATGTTGTCTTATGGTTTCTGTGCTGGTTTCATCTTCGATGATCCAACTGCAAAAATTCCTGGTATTATTGCTGGTTGCGATAAGATGTTCTTCATTGCAGAAGAGAACATTGGTAAATTCTCTCTTGTTTCTGCTTTCTTCTCCATGGCTAAGGGTACTGACCATTTGACGTTCTACAGTTTGAGTGACGAGGCGGCAAGCCCCAATCGTGCTTTCTTGCCGAATGCCCAGATTACGTACTCCATTAAAAGAACCGGCAAGTATAAGGATGTTCAAATTCGTGTCACTGGAGAAGAACTTGATGTCAAGTTCCTCTCTTCCTCTGTTTCATATATCGAGTCAACTCTAAAGTCTGTTTCTACAATTGATATGTTGAGGAAGAAGATGAGGGTGCATCCAGTGAAAGAAACAGTTGCTACTACTCTTACCGCAGAGTCTTACAAGCTACCACCTGATTTCACATCAATCAAGTGCAGCATGAACTTTGCCGGTGGTGTTATCAAGCTCTATCGTTGGGGGGAGCTGCACTCTCCTGATGATGCATTTGGTCCTTCTTTTGAGCTCAAGGCACCCGCAGTCCGTATCGATACTGAGTACTGCAAGACTTCTGGTCTCAAAAATCATACTCTCAACGTCGAAGTGTTCACTTTCAGTTCTACGAACACGCTCTACTCCAGTTGTGTTCCGGTTTTGTACGAGTTCTGGTATAGTTTCAAAGAGCTTGGAGGTTTGATTAACAGCTCACCAGGTCTAGCTAAAAAGGCTGACCAACCGAACACTGCTCCGGGTTCTGATCCTTTGGGAGTTTTATCCAAGTTTCATATCAACTTTGCGTTGCACATTGACAAGCAGGAGTTGAGTTTGAGTTGTGAGCCGTCTGCAAAGGTTCAAGCTGTCGTTGGTATCGACGGTATTGGTATTCGTATTTCCAATAACGATGAATCTGAGTCTCATTTGCTGTCAGGTGTTCTTGACATCAGTCGTCTTGGTGCTTCCTTGCAACACAGTTACTCCAGAGAGGTTAGTGGCTCTGTTGGCATTGATCAATTTTTGGTCACACTTCTTCTTTCGGACACAGATGATGGCAACGCTAAGATGTTCATTGGTAGTAAAATGGCAAAGGTAGAATCCTATGTGAACTTGAAGCAGATGCAAGATGTTGATCTTTTCAGAGACTTATGGTTCCCTAAGGCCCATACAATGGAGAGTTCAGCTAGCAGCTTGAGATCAAGTTCAAGTGTCATCGAGACGAAAGACGGTGATAACTTGGTCTACAAGTATCAGAAAGCAGCAGCCACTAGTCCTCTTGCCTGGAATATTGACTTTTTAGTGGTTGATGTTAACCTCAAAGTTGACCTTGGTAAGTCATTGGGTGTTTTGTCTCTTGGGTTGGATGATGCTTGGGCTACTTCCAGAAAAAAATCTGGTAGACAACAAGATCTGCTTGTTGGATTCAACACAGTGACGCTTAGATCTGTGGGAAGATTCAGTGGCTATCTTATCATCAAAGATATTCGGGTTCATTCTGTTATTCAGTGGTCTCTTGTGGGGGATGACTATGACATACCATTGGTTTTGTTATCAGCTGGTGTTGACTCCATTGAGACGAAAGCATCTTTTGACTATAATGTCTTCCTTTTAGGAAAGATCCAGAACTTCTATGTCACAGTATTCAATCAAGTTGATGCTAACAAAGTCCTCCAAGACAAGCTAGTTGCCACAGTGAATTGTGAGTCTTCTGAATTGTACACCACATCATTTGCAGCTGCCAACACGATGGATATCTACAACACATTATCTCGTATTCGTCAAGATACAAAGAGATCGTACAGAGAAGATTTGAAGAAGTCTATTGCTGAAGAGAATCCACGGAAAGCTTTGGGTATCATTGATATGATTGCTACCTTGAGAACAGAGCTGGATGTCAACATTGGTAAGTTCCTGCTGCATGTATATCCTGGCTCGCTCTTGGACACTCAGGTGTTGGTTATTGACCTTGGTGGTTTGAAGGTAGCATTTTCTCAGAATTTCAAGGAGAACAAACTCACTTCGAACTTAGATCTTGTTCTAATGGATATCAATGTTGCTCTCTCCAGTTACCGCTCCCAACTGCCCGAGGAGGCTCTACATGAGATCACCGTTGATGAGTTCGTTAAACATGCTACAAATGCTAAGGGTGGTGGTATCTTTTTCTTCCCATCATGGAGCTGCTCGATGGAAACCATAGCTGTTCCAAACTCATCCAAGATCATATATAAATACCAGAGTTTGTTTGGTGGTAAGGTTGACATACGTTGGAATCTTGGTTCCATCAATTTTATCAGAGAGATGTGGACTATTCATGCTAGAGCACTTGCCACCCGCTTACCGAAGAATTCTTCCATGGATGAAGTCCCGCTTTTCGGTAATGAGAATATCGAAGAGAAGATCAAAGAGACTGAGTTAAGTGACAGATTTGTTTACCTTCCTTTGGTGCCACCGCTCATAGAGGCCCCACGGTTGAGAGATTTGGGTGACGCCACTCCACCTCTCGAGTGGTTTGGTCTGCACAGACAGAGCTTCCCAGCTCTGACACACCAGTATGTTATTGTTGGTCTCCAAAAGATGGCGAAAGAGGTTGAAATGCAGTATGGGCACGTCCTCGGGAGAGTTTCCAATTAAGCGGCGCCTATGAAAAAATTTATGAATGTTACGACATATACTATTTACTACGATTGGCACATGTAGATGTTCCCCTGACGATTCAAGTCTTTCAGAATTGGGAGTAGTCTTACATACCTGTTATTCATCTTGCGGGTTTCGTGAGTGACCCTGTCCGAACCTATTAAACAGCGTATCTTTTCATCTCGAAGATGGCCGTGTGGTCTAGTGGTATGATACTCGCTTTGGGCGAAGATCGGGTACACCCGGTTTACAAGCACAGACATGTGAGTGGTCCAGGGTTCAATTCCCTGCCCGGCCCTTCATTTTTTTTGATTCTCCCATACCCGAGCGCGTGGCCCTACCGTGCGCGGATTAATTCGACCACAAAAAAGGCTGGAGAAATACAGCTTTTAGTAAGTCATTATTCTAAAAGGATTGGAATACCCACTACAAATCACCAGTTTTCGCTCTCAAGAACGACATTGGAGAGAGAGAAATACCGCTTTATTTACCACTCCCGCCCACCCAACTTTACCGCCCAAGCGTGCCGCGCACAGAATCCAGTTGCCACCTGACAAAGCGCCATGATCAACGACGACTCGTTCATCTCTGACTACGACAGCGATGATGACCACTGTCCATTATGTGTGGAAGAAATGGACGCCTTCGACAAGAACTTCAAGCCTTGTCCCTGTGGATACCAGATTTGCCAGTTCTGCTACAACAACATCCGCCAGAATCCTGAGCTTAACGGGAGATGCCCTGCTTGTAGAAGAAAGTACGACGACGAGTCTGTGGAATACAAGACGTTGACACCTGACGAGTTGAAGATGGAGCAGAGCAAACAGGGAAGAAGAGACAAGGAGAGGAAGATGAGGGAGAAGGAGAAGAAGGACGAGCAGCTCAACAGAAAGCATCTTGCAGGCATGCGTGTGATCCAGAAGAACCTGGTGTACGTGATCAACATGACGACTCCTAACCTGCCGCAGGATGAGCTGGAGGCGCTGATGAAGACTGACAAGTGGTTTGGCCAGTTTGGCAAGGCCACCAAGGCTGTGGTGAACAAAAGGAACCAGATCAGCACCCATTACTCTCCAAGCTCTAACGGTGTTGGTGTTTATGTCACATTTGCTAAGAAAGAGGACGCCAAGAAGTGCATTGATGCTGTTGACGGCTGCTGGATGGATGGTAAGATCCTTAAGGCACAATTTGGTACCACCAAATACTGCTCTTCCTACCTGAGAGGCCAGGCGTGTCCAAATCCACATTGTATGTTCTTGCACGAGCCAGGCGAAGAGGCGGACTCCTACTCAAGACACGACCTCTCCACAAGACAGTCACTCAAGATGGGTCGTCTTGGTGAGAACGGCAGAGTTTATGCTCCATTTCCTATGAACGGCAGCTCATATCACTCCGATGACAGCACAAGCAACGTCTCCTCTCCTGCACTTTCCAGCAACACTGCGCTGGCTGGCATGTCCTCTACAGGCATGCACTCCCTGGTCGGAAGTGCACCTTTACCTCCAACTGCCTCGTGGGCATCGAATAAGGCCAACAACAACGCTGGCACTACTAGCAATGATGAGGAGTTACCAAGTTCTGCATTCCCATCCTTGGGGGAGTCCATTGCATTGACACAGCAGACTGCACCACACCCAGCACCACAAGCACACCCTCAGAAGAAACAGAAGAATCAGGTTTCACGTACTGACGAGTTCAATCCAGTTGAGGCCGCTGTTTCCCAGATCAAGGATGTCCTGGCCGGACTCAAAAACGCTGGTCCTATCAGATTCGATATCAGAGCTGATGTTCTTTCAGATGAAGCCTTGAACACAGCACCACTCTTCGCTTACAAGAATCAGTCACGTCCAACGTACGATCGTGCCTTCACATTCAACCTTGTGAGAAACTTTGTCAGACAGACTACAAGACCACCTGTTGTTGTTCCAGTTCAACAGCCTCAGCCACAAACACAGTTGCCTGCACAGGCAATTTCACAAGCCCAGACTCCATCACAGTCGCAGGTGCAGCTGAACGGGTTCATACAGCCACAGCAAAACCAACAGCAACATAACTCACAACATCATCAGAATGCTGCTGCCCAGATCTTGCTTCAACAACAGCAGCAGCAACACATGCTTCAGCAACAACAACAAGCTTCTGCTTCCCTTCAGAATCGCTCAACAGCCTCTCAGCCAATCCATGAGCAGATGATCCAGCAGCAGTCCCTTCATAACGAACGTGCCTACGCTAGTACTCCACCACCGGGTATGTTTGCCCCTCCTCAACACAGCGAGAGGGTTGTTGGTGGTACAGCTTCGGAATTGTTGAACCATCTTATGAGAGGGAACAAGATCAGTTCATGAAATTTGTCAGATTGTTTAGTTTGTTTAAGTTCTGCATTGTGTTATGTAAACTTGCTGTAGCTCTAAAAACGCTAATTCATATAATCATCATGACGTTCATTCAGTATGGGGCGTATCTATGTTGAAGATTGACCTTCTTCTTCTTTTCAGCAGTCATGGGCTTTCCAGAACCTACAACACCAACCTTTGAGCCGATTGTATCTGAGGTGCTGAACTGTGACTTCTCTTTCCTCCCCTTCTTGCCTTTCTTGCTGAAGTTTTGCCAGCTCTGTGCACTTTTGTTCAGCTCCTTCTCGTACGTGTCATCCTTGGGCTTTGCAGCCTTCTGCTGCTGTTTCTTGTACTTGTTGGCAAGATCCTTCGGCTTCTTCCTCTGGACCTCTTCAACAGGATATGTTTCTGTGATGTTGGACTCCTTGAAAGTCACAGTGACCATCTTGTGGTTCCCTGACACGCTGATGACTCGGGCTTCCTTGAACAGCTTCTCGAGCTTCGTGCGAGCCCACACAACATCACCAGCATGGAAAACTGAGTCCACAGGCGTCTCCTCTCTCAGGGAATCAGATTGTGTGGCAGGTTGGAGGTGTTCAGGAGGAGCATCTTCTTGCTTATTGTCCTGCTCTAGGAGAGCGATGAGCTCTTGGAGCTCCTTTTTGAGAGCCAGGAGCGACTCGTTCTGCGAGTCGTTAGCGAGAGTTTCCTCGATATCCGCAAGCTGCTGCTTGTACTCTTCCAGTTCACTCATTGTGTGGTGATTGGATGTTGCCGATGTTGTATGATGGTGTTTGAAGGATCTCAGGGCTAAATTTTGGTGGTGACTTTGTGGCCCTTACCGCTGCCATTTCCCACGGGTCAATAAAAATAGCCCACACAGTATTGTTTTCTCGTTCTCTCTTCTCGTGGAGTTCGACACATTCAGCAACTGTCAGCCAATTTGCGAAGACTTCAGGGCGTTGAAAGCTTTGTTCATCATTTGTTAGCATGGTAAGCTTCCCTGGACTATTAACACATCTTTTGTGCCTTCAATCCGGATACTAACCTCCTCAACTAGACCGATACCTCCAAGTTCAGAGCAGATGTGCTCAAGCTATTCGAGCCCCGGCCGCCGCTAAGTCACGTGGAGCACGTTGATGTTGAGCCAAGCCATAGAAAGACGGCATTTATCACTGGAATCGGGTCTTTTCTCGGGAAACTCCAGGAGTACACCGCGGAGGAGTATGAAACCGCTCAGTACGAGGAGACTCCGCAGATGAAGGAACAACGACTCAAGCGTGAAAGAAACCTCCAGAACAAGCTGAAACTGGACGAGGACTTTGCCAAATGGAACCCATCAGAGGACCCCCACGTAAAAGGCGATCCGTCGCGGACTGTCTTCGTGGGGCGCCTGGATTACAGCATCACGGAAGTAGAGCTCCAGAAGGAGTTCACCAAATTCGGGCCAATAGAGAGAGTCCGCATCGTCAGGGACAAAGACACAGGCAAGTCCAGAGGATACGCGTTTGTTGTTTATGAGCGTGAAAGTGGCGCGTACTCCGCGTACAAAGAGGGCAACAACATGAAGATCGGCTCCCGTCACGTGCTCACAGACAACGAGAAGGGCCGTGTGGTGAAATCATGGCTTCCCAGACGTCTTGGAGGAGGAATTGGTGGACGTGGATACTCCCAAAAACGCCAGGTTCCAGAGGTTCCGGTTGCTAAGAGAAGACTGGATGCTCCTCCTCCACCTTCTGCCAGACCTAGAGGCGGCCATTCCAGGTTCCCAGCTCCAAGGGGAGGAAGAAGTGACAGTTACAGATCAAGATATGAGCCGTCTAAGGAAAATAGAGACCACTATGGCCAAAGAGGGGGCTATCACAACTCTTTTGATGGAGTCGCAAGCTACAAATCCCGGAGCGAGCGTCCAGACAGATACGAAGGAAGACCGGAGCACGAAAGACGCGAGAGATTTGACTACAACAGCAGGAATAGAAGGGATCATGATTTCAAAGACAGGGAAAGAGACAGAGACAGAGACGCTAGAGCTCTGGCCGAAAAGGAGATTGACCGTTTGCGGTACTAGTTGTGTCACTAATGATGTATTTTACGTCTTACATAGTTATCTTATTAATTTAATGTTCTTATGACTTTCCAGTGATACAATGAGGTGCTAGTTATTTCACTCATAATGTGCCTTACGTCTTGCAGCATATCCGTCTTAATACAACGCAGCTTACCATTACAAACGGTCTAATATAATGGAATTATTATACTTTATTATCACAGCTGGTCTTCTGTCGATGAGGCTGCAGCAGAGAATATTAGCCTACATGATTGAACGATACAGTGATTAACGGAGATATAAAATCTATATACTCACTTCTTAGCACCGTACTTGGAAACAGACTTACCGTCTGGGATGGTGAAGAAGATGTGCTTGCCGTCCTTGATCTCATCGAGTCTGTAGTAACCCTTTCTTTCAAACTGAATGATGTCGCCAACCTTCATGTTCTTGACGTTCAAGTCACCGAGACCGGTGGTGTGGAACTCAGTCTTTGGAGTGAGGAAGTCCTCGAAGTTCTCACCTTCCTCGATCTTGTCTTTGGTGATCAAGTGGTCAAAGTCAACCAACTCGACATCAACAACATCCTTGGTGTCAGCCAACCAGGTGACCTTGTGCTTGGTCTTTCTGAAGTCACCTTCCAAATGCAACTTGGCCTCGATGGAGGAAACCTTACCATCCTCCTTGTTGATTTTGGTGATGATAACGTTACCCCAGTCCATCAAAGTGAGCTCCTCACCATCCTCCAAGACTTCAGCATCATCCTGGTCAATGATAACGTCGGAGGCGAAAATAACATCCTTCTCACCAACATCTGGGTTCTTCTTGTGCTTTGGCTTCTTCTCGGTGACTGGCTTCTCTGGGCCTCCAGTGAGGTGAACCTTGACTGGGTTGACAATGGCAGTGTGACGAGGAGCAATTGGGTCGATCACCTTCTTGTTCAAAGCCCAGATGACGTTCCAGTCCAAGTTGATGACGTTTCTGGATGGACCCTGAGAGATGACAAAGTTTCTCAAACCCTCAACAGTCATACCTCTACGTCTGACACCTCTAACGGTTGGGAATCTTGGGTCGTCCCAGTTGCCAACGTAGCCCTTGTCGACGAACCACTGCAACTTTCTCTTGGACAACAGAGTTCTGACAAAGTTGACACGGGCAAAGTCCCAGATGTGAACCTTTCTCAACTTCATCGTGGTGAGGAACCACTCGTATTGTGGGTTTCTGTCTCTGTACTCGATGGTACGGAGGGCGTGCGTAACACCTTCCAAAGAGTCAACAACTGGCACACAGAAGTCGTAGGTTGGGTACATCTTCCAGGCAGTGCCAGTTCTGTGGTGTGGAGTCAAGTTGCATCTGTAGATGACTGGGTCTCTCATGGCCTTGTTTGGGTTGTCGAAGGAGATCTTAGCACGGATACAGTAAGTCAGACCAGTCTCAGTACCGTTCTTCATCTCCTCAGTGAAAATCTTCAGAGACTCCTCAACTGGACGGTCACGTCTAGCAGATGGGATACCATCCATTCTCTCCTCTCTCATTCTCTCCTGAGGAGTGTCATCAGCGTAAGCGTTACCGGACTTGATAAGCTCGACACAGAGCTCGTACATCTTGTCGAAGTAGTCAGAGGAGTAAGTGAGCATGTCACCCTTGATGCCAAGGAGCTCCAAGTCCTCAATGATGGACTGCTCAAACTCGGTCTTCTCCTTGGACGGGTTGGTGTCGTCAAATCTGATGATGAGCTTACCATGGTACTGCTGGGCAAAGTACTGGTTCAGGATAGCAGCCTTGGCGTGACCAATGTGCAAGTATCCAGATGGCTCTGGTGGGAAACGGGTAACAACCTGGCCGTCAACGGCGTCCTGGAGATCAATGTCGAAGTTGGCCTTGTGGGTCTCTTTCTTTCCGTCTGGCTTGGTCTTGGCAGCCTTCTTCAACTCAGAAACGGACTTGGAGAGGTGCTCGTGGAGACCACCAAATCTCTTGTCAGACTCAAGGAAAATGTACCAACGGGAAACGTTGATGTAGACGGTGTTCTTGATGATGGAGCCGACCATACCGTTGGCTCTGAGAGCACCCCAGACAGCAATGTCGGCAACGGAGACGGCGTAGCCGACAATGAAGGAGCGGAAGTTCAAGTGAGCATCGAGCTTCTCCAAGGAGACAGCGAGCTTCTTGAAGTCCTTCACAACGAGCTCATCGGCAAACTTGATCCACTCAGCAGCTTCTTCAGCGCCAGAGAGAACAGCAGGGAAGTCGGAAGCGAGCGTAGAGAGAACAGCAGCGTCCTTAACGGTCTCAGAGCCCTTGGAAAGCGTGACGGAAGCTCCATCGATCTGCTTGTCGTCGACATATTTGACGGCAATGGAGTCCTCCTTGGCGGCATTGACAAAGGCAGCGGCAGCGAGAGCCGAGTAAGCCACAACAGGAGCCTTGGCGGCAACGGTGAGTGTGTAGGACATCGTGATTGCCTTTAGCGTGATGGAAGACTGGGCTTTGTGGGAAAAGATGTGTCAGTTGACTTTTGATGAACTTTTCACCGCCCGCGCGCGATGGCCCGTTTGAGCTGGTAGGGACACACATATGGTACGGGCACGTTCCCATACCGAAAGGCTGGTGACTCTGATGGTGACTATGGAAACTGATGCTGTTGGTCTGAGGTTCTTGGAATAGTTCTTGAGCTGTATTGATGTCTGCATTCCAGACGAAGAGTTGAAAAACCAGATAACAAGATCTCTGTTCATGCAGCTAAAGGTCTTGATAGCCGGTTGTCTATAGCCAAAGCGAGGGCGAAGGCTTCTTGCAACATCATCTACAAACCGACAAATAAGATAACATTATTGTACATTAATAGCAAGGATTGCGAACCGTCAAGGCTCCAATGTTCAGAATTGTACCGTGATTGGGGAGTTTTTTAGGAACGTGAGTGAGTTTTGGCTGTGTTCATTCAACCAATGAGGTAGTTTTTGAGGTAAGTGCGAGTTGGATGTTTTCACTCAAACAATGAGGTAACGGATTGGGATGTGGATCTGTATGTGGAGTTAGTATCGTATCACGGGTGGCTTGTATAATGCAAACATGAGATGAGATTGGCAGTAACTTACGAGTTTGATGGCGTAGCCGACGACACCCATCATGATGAAACCGACACCGACAGCTCTGATGATCTTGACGTACTCTTCAGAGATTTGTTAGTAGCAGTTCTGGTGGACCAACTGAAAACAAGATGAAACAACTCGTTTCCGCTTTCAGTCGCGCTGGACGTGACACTCACCCTTCTTGTCTGGCTTGGTGCACTTCTTGACGAAGGCTGTACCGTCCTTGAAGAACTCGACTGGGACCTCTGTAATCTTCTCCAAACCTTCGCTGGCCATTTTTGTGCTTGTGTGTGCGTGTGTTATTGCTGTGGATGTCAAGATGAAGCCTTTTTGGTTGTTCATCTGCGAGTTTTACGCTCGACGTGTCGATAAAAGAGGTGGTGTCCGGGTGTAACCAGCACGACTGACAGCCGGGTAACCGCCCTTGACATTTTTAGTGTTTATGTTTACCATTCATTATGTTCATTATGTTTAGTAAATAAAAGCTAGAAATTGAAGCTCAGCAACACAATACTTGAAGTGCAGTTGTTGGCGCTGATCAATATCAACAGCTACAGGCTGAATCATCGCTCTTGGATGCTTCCTATTCCCAAATGCAGAACTTTTTATTGATATGACATTTCACTCGTGATCTCTTCAGTCAAACCCCTTCCACTCGTCGTCGGAGTCTTCTTCCTCCCCCTCCTGCTCGCTCTCCTCCTCCTCTTTCTGCTCAGTGACACCCCACTTCTTCAGTCTCTCATCAGCGAGAAGGTCTTCTTTGATCTTCTCCCTCAGAGTCTTCAGGAGAGCTTCTTTGCTCAGGGTGACGAATGGCTCTATGAGGTCATCCAGTGGGGTCTTCCGCACAATCTCCTGTCTCTTCTCCTCATCCTCCTCGTCCTCTTCGTCTTCCTGGATCTCCTCAAACATCATTCTTTCCAGCTCGTCAGCATAGATATCGATCAAGTGGAACGGAATACCGGTTGAGACTTTGGCGTCACCACTGAGAGGACTGGCTTTCAGGGCATCAATGAACATGCCAACCATATCCTCGTCCCACTCCTCCTCTCTCAGTCTCTTCAGCTGGTTGAAGATAACTCTTCTGACGAGCAGCAGGAACTTATCTATTCTGTGGTGGTCGATGTTCATCCACTCGCGGGCCATCACCATCCAGAAGGCTAGACAGAAGTGGCCAAAGTTGGCTGTTGGGATCATCAGGTATAGCTCACCGAGGTCATTGGCGAGTCTTTGTTGTGGTCTCGGACGGTCACAGAACCACATCGAGTAGAACAGACCTTTCCATAGCTTCTCGTTCTCGAGGAGTGGGAGCTCGACGGGACGTGTGAGGAATTTCTTTAAGGAGGCGAGAGCTGCTGTTCTCGTAGGACGATCTGTGTAATATGTGTTAGTCTGAGGCCCTCGAAAGCAGGGAAATCCACAAAATTCGGCACTTACCATTGGCAGCGAGCTTCTTGACAAAAGCAGACGTTTGGATGTTGGACATGATCGGAAAGCAATAGAAAAGGGTAGCGGAAAGCTATCTGAAGCTACAAAAAAGCCAGAGAAACACTTATCTGCCATAGAGAAGAGCCGAAAATTTTCAGAAGGCGCGGGATCCCCCGATGAGCACGGTAAGCGCCACACATAAAATGTGTTCGCGAAGCATAAACATGCTTTTCGGCTTCACATCCTCGCCACTTTACAACTATCAGCAGCTTTTTTCTCTTTTTGTGTCACGAGAGACGCTTTAGAGAGCTGTTCCGTGTTTATTTCACACAGAGATGGCGGCACAGAACCCACACATTCCCAAATACATCAAAGATGCGCCGTGGTACACGCCCACAGAACCCGATAGCGAGGACTATCTCGCACATCACCGTTCTGGTTCGAAAAGACCGAACAACGAGGCCAGAGTCGGCGAGGGAATCAGAGATGAGTTTGTAGTGGAAGAGGATACTCCCAAGATCGAGTTCAAGAGGCGGAGGAAGAAAGGCGGTTGTGCTAACTGCGGTGGGAACCATGATAAGCGTGACTGTCTCGAGAAGCCCGGAAGAAAGAAGAGGGATGGTGAGAGTTATGTTGTGAAAGGTATGAGGAATGAGGATGTTGATTACGACGGTAAGAGAGACCGCTGGTACGGATATGATGCTAGTGAGTACGTTGAACACATCAAAAACTGGGAAAAGAAGCAACAGGAAGAGGTCGAAAGTAAAGATGAGGAGAGACAATGGGATACCGATGAAGAGATTGAGCTGAAAGAGTTGGGACTCTGGGACGAAAAATTCAAAGAAGACGTCAAGAAGGCTGAAGGCGAAAAGCTTGTGAGACTGCGAGAAGATGTTGCGGTTTACATGAAAGACATCAGAAACGATAATGTGAACTACGATCCCAAGTCTAGATCAATCAGAGACGACTCTACGGGCTATTTCGACGATGAGAATCGCTTCGTTCGTCATTTGACCGGTGAAGCAGCAGAATTTGAGAAGAACAAGGTGTTTGCCTGGGACGATAAGAAGAGAGGGCTGGACAGCAAGGACAACTTTGTGTCCAACCCGACTCTGGCCGGCAAGAAGATAAAGGAGATGAGCGAGTTCGAGAAGGCTAAGAAGGAGCAGTTGAAGAGAAGCCTACTGGATATCTACGGTGGTGGTGACGGTGAAGGAAACGACGGCAGTGATGGAGAAGAAGAGGGTACCACCGACGACGTTGTGGTGAGATCAAGATACACAGAGGACGTATACCCTGGGAACCACACCAGCGTGTGGGGGAGCTACTACGAGGACGGGAAGTGGGGGTATCGCTGCTGCAAGAGCCTAGAACGCGGGAGTGTGTGCAGATAGATTAATAATGATGCTACGATAATAACTGTGTAGCCTCTCTGTGGTTGCCGTAAAAGAATGAGAGATATACGGCCAGAGACATTCGCGCAGGGACCGAAGTCTCTGCCCCTGGGATGAAATCCCAGACTCCACACAGCCAGTAACTTCTGGAAACCACAAACTTACGAACCTGTAGATGGTGTTCAGGTTAGGCAATGCGGTCACACGACTTTCCACGGAAAAAGGGCCCAAATTGCGTGTAAAGTCGTGTGCCCGCTAATTGCGACGATCTATTGATGCTGCATCTCGTGCAGCAGCACGTGGGCAGCCACGGAACCGGCACAGAAACTCCGGGAGACAATACCCACGAATGTAATCATTAGCACACAATTTGGTTCCATTACATGGGTAAACTGTGAAAAAACGCTCTTTATATTGCAAAAAGCTCAAAATCTCTTGGCCGAAAGCTCACAGCTGTGTTGCCCGCAGCCAATTTTTTTCGTGCTGCATCCGGCTGACTCGCGAACGTTGTATGAGCAGCCTCTCTCTCCAAAAGAGCCATAAAAGCACACACTCCACCCGATCTGCAAGCCCTACCGGATCTGGAGGTTTTGCTGATATATTTGCTAGCCGTTATAGTCCTATTAGCGTCTTTTCAGCACTCCAAACCGCTACAGCTGCTTACAAATACCCCAGCTGCTGCCCTCACACTCCGCCCTTATCTCTATGAAGTTTGGCACCCAGCTCAAGGCAAAGTCCGTGCCAGAGTGGAAGAACTACAACATCGACTACAACGAGCTCAAGCACCGTATCCGTATTGCCACAGAGAGCACACACAAGAACGATGGGTATGTCCAGGACCTGCGTTCCGCCTTCATCGAGCAAATCGACATGGTGAACCTCTTTCTCCATTCCAAAGTTGGCGAAGTTAAGCGGCGTATCGTGTACGTTGAGAACACAGTGGAGCAACTCGAGTTGTTCCAGAATAGCTCAGATGACAGTACTACAGCGAAGATCTTTGAGGAGCTTGAGCGGAATTTGCAGAAGCTGTCGTCTGATCTCCAGAAGCTATCGAGGTTCATTGTGCTACAGAAGACCGGGCTGCGAAAGCTCCTGAAGAAGTACACAAAGTACTCCAAGGACGGCGGCCAGCTGAATATGGAAATCAACAAGTACATGATCAGGAACCAGGAATCGTTCATCTACATTGACCTCACTGGGTTCTATCTCGAGCTGGCGCTGGTGTACGACCTCATTAGGGCTAAGCAGCAATCTCCATCAACACTTCCGAATGGTACACGTTCACGGAGAATCTCATATTCGGACCCGTACCACTCGCTGAGCATGAACGAGAAGTTTGATTTCGAGGCCATCAAGAACAGCACACAGAGAGAGACGTTCCTGGTACATTACGACAACCTAGTAGAGCTGAAGCTGCTGCTGCTGTCCAACTTCTACTTCGTTGATGAGTCTGTCACACACGAGAGAAGGAACTTACAACTCCAGCGACAGCAGTCCAAGCAGTCCTTCAGACAGCTCATTGAGAGACGCTCGTCTGTTGAAGATGTAACTAACAAACACGAGGGCAACATGAAGGACTTGGAGGATCAACTGGACGAGAGAAGCCAAGACATATACAGATCGAACGCCATATACCTCAACAACACGGACGAGCTGGCCAAGGATGCGGACATTTCCATTGTCTATCTTGATGATCCAAAACATCTGCACTCTATTAGAACTAATACCGATCCAGGCCTGCTTCTCACTGGCGCTTCCAAGAAGAGAACGCTACTGATATCTGCTATTGGGGGACTGAGAAAAGCTTCGAACATCTTACTCCACGAAGATTTGTTCATTGATGACCTGTTACATAGCTGTGATGCCAATGAGTCCTATGAGACCTTTTTGGGTCGTCACACAGAGTTCATCGACTCTCTGGATCCCCTTGAGAAGCTCTCCATTGAGTGGCTGTTCTCCAAACATATCAAACCGTTGGTCAAATCCACCTGCAATAGAACCCGTTTCACCTCAAGCATCACAGAGGACAAGTTCCAGTCCTGGATCACACTCACATCAAACATCAAGTACTCTACAACTGAGCTGACAACCAACACGTGGACACCAGAAGACGACAACACATGTTCGAACTTCCCATATGCTCTTCTTGAAGTACGCTTCTCAAGAGCAACACCACTGTCCAGTCTCCCGTCCGAGATTACTTCATTGTTCCAATCACATCTCATTCACAAGCTTGAAAACACTTTCTCCCCCTTGACGTACCATCTCTTCATCTCCAACTCGCTCTCTTTCGAGCCATCATGGGCACACTACTTTGGTGATAACCCAACAGACATACTCAAGCTACCACCGAAACAACCGCGTGTTCCACGTGCTAAACGGTCATTGAAAGGCGTCCGAACCGACAGTACCGTGTCCCTATCAGCTATCTCGGAGTCTTCTAATGACAAACATCACGGTTCTGTCAGTGCTGAATCGTCACAGTTCAGATACTGGAACGAGTTTGATAACGGATCTGAAGGTGAGGATGGTGAAGGGTTTTTCATTGACGTGGAAGATGCTGATGATCAGTTCTTTACAGGTGCAAGCGTCGAGTATTTCTACAAGATTGCCAATACCGTTTCTTCATTCATTCATGAAAAGATCCCATTCGTGTTTGGTGACGATAAAGAAGGACACGAGAGTGCTGGGCTCATGAATGATGAGGAGGGAAGAATGGTATACGGAAGTGTGGATCATTATGGATCTAGCATCCGTGAAAGCGATTTGGAGAGTGTTGAAGAAGTTGCCGTTGATTCGAGAGAGGCTCATGACATGGTCCGATTGTTCATGGGCTTAACTGCCTCTGGGCTTGCTTTAGTTCTTGTCGCACTGTCCTGGGGTGTCACAGCAAGTTTGTTGAACCTTGGCGATGTGTCTGTTAACTCATTTGTTATTTTGCTGTTGGTGTTAACATTTTTCATTTCGATGTCTCTATCTATTGTTGCCATTGGTCTCATTATGGCCGTGGAGGAAGAGACAAGAAGCTCATGGCAGGTCACCTTTGTTTGCTTCTCTTTCTTTGTCGTTACTGTGCTGACTGTCGCTGGTACAGTCTCTTTGTTTGGGTTGTGAGATCTTGATGTGCAGGTCTACGTTGTTCTCTACAACTTTGTGTCTAACTAGACATTCACGATGCACTTTTATAGAGAATTAATCAAATTATGAGTTTATAGCTGGAAACCGAACCTTCTTTGAACCCACTGGACACCGTGCTCATCGTAGTCCTGTCTCGTGACCCTGACGTTCTTGTACAAGTCATTCTCACTAAACTTTTGGGCACACTCCCAGCCGTAGGTGCTAGGATTTGACGGTTTCGCAATTCTGACTTCCCACTCGACTGGCAACACCACTTTGAGCTCTTTCAGCAGTCTTTTCTCAAAGTTTTCCAGATTGAAATTTCCACCCATTACAACGATGTTGGAAACAAGCAATGGACGGATAACCTCGGGCAATGAGTAGACACAATCAACAATCGTCTCAACAATACCTGGTTTGTTCATAACATCAACAATCTCCGGATGGAAAATAGTTTCTGGGACACTGAATCTCTCATCGTAGAGCTTCAGAACTTGTTGATCCTGTGGTTTGAACTTGGCTCTCAGCTCAGGCGTCAAGACATATCCATTAGTGGTTGTGTTGAAGTCGGGAAGCACATACTCAATAACGTTCTCTTTAGCACGCTCCTTCATGTCTCTCAAGCTTTTGTTGTAATCCATTGTGACGAAACAAGAGGCCTCTTTGATGTTATTCACCAGTACAGTCTCATCGGTCACGTCATAATGTCTGAAAGAGACCTTTTCCCTCATGACACCAGAGAGGAAACGACCACCAATCTCCAGCTTCCTCACACCACGCCAGTAAACCATACCCTTCACCATCGGTATCACCCACGTTGCGTTGAATCCCGAATCGATCACAAGTTGGTAATCTGAGTAGTTCTTGACCATACTGATATCGTTCTGGATCTTTGGTTCGTACAGATCCTCGTTCTTTTCGAAGTTCCAGGGGGAAAACGCTCCAATTGGTGCCTTGTACAGGGATTGGAATCCGTACTCCTCAAATACGATCTGATCTGAGTTCTGGGACAAGTTGGGGAGCATGAACGGAGTTTCACTCATGATCAAATCTGTCGAGGTGGTATCAATGTTTACATCGATATCTTGACAAGAGAAGCAGTAGTCCCATATAAGTTTCTCCGTTTCCCAGCTTGTAAGATGGCCTTTCTCAATAGGACGCTTGAAAACGATTCCGGAGATATCATTAACAGAGCTCAACTGGTTGGCAATAAGGAGTCTCTTGTCTTTTGTTCTAGATATGGAGTTCTGAACTCGCCTTACAGAGTCGATTGGGGTGTCTGACAGTCCGAGTTTGATCTCATAAGACCCGTTGTCCAAGATCAACGTGTTTGACATTCGCAAGAACAGTGATTGATGAGTTGAGTGTTCCTTCTTTGTTTCCTATATTTGCTACACAGGTAGTTGAATTATACCTGTCTCTAGAGCCTTGAAGAGCTCGCTCTACGCGAACATCCGGACACCAAACGCGCTCACTCCATTACCGTCACGAACTTCTGGTGGCCTGGGGCTATATAATTCAGTGAATGCATGTACATCCCATATATCTCATTTGAAATATTAAGACCTTCTTCATAGCACATTGTGGTTTCTGTTGCGATAAATCCTAGGCAGAAGTGTCACGTGCTCTGCACCGGGTAACCCCACATGATGTTTTCGCGAATGCGTTCGATTCGCGAACTGTTGTTTGTTTGTTTGTTTTGATTTCAACACGAAGTCCGCCATCTACTTCAAACACTTTGACATATCCCTCAGCGTAGTCTCTCCATCCACCACATCAGAAATGAGCTCACCGGTGGCCAAGAGACGAAACATTGGCAGACGCTTCATTGCTGACGATGAGTCGTCCGGTGACGAGGCACCTGTCCTGGACAAGGAAAACCTCCCATCTCCATCAAAGAGCGTGTCTCCGCCACGCAAAGAACGCCGCTCTTCTCTTGCACCGATCGACCAGAACGTTGATTTGAAGCTGGATGCCGTGAAGCTTGACCCACCCTCCACACAGACCAAGCTTGAGTCACCAAAGTCCAAGCCCTCGTTCAATGGACCTGATATCATCCAGCTCTCGCCGATGAAGTCCTCCAAGATCGCGTCGCTTCAATACTATTCACAAGAAAAGAACAACGAACCGATCCAGAGATTGGTGATAGATCGCTTAGTGCTTACGAATTTCAAGTCATATGCCGGTCAACAGATCATTGGTCCATTCCACACATCTTTCTCCGCAGTTGTGGGGCCCAACGGTTCCGGTAAGTCGAACGTTATTGATGCGATGCTTTTCGTGTTTGGTTTCAGAGCAAACAAGATGCGTCAAGGTAAGTTGTCAGAGTTGATTCATAACTCCGAGGCTGCGCCAAACTTGGACTCCTGCTCTGTCGATATCCACTTCGTCCATGTCACTGATAATCTGGATGGTACCACTACTGTGAAGGAAGGAAGCGAACTTGTTGTGTCGAGAAGAGCTTACAGAAACAATGGTTCCAGCTACTTCATCAATAACAAAGGTAGTAACTATACAGAAGTCACCAGCTTGTTGAAAGACAAGGGTATCGATTTGGATCACAAGAGATTCTTGATCTTACAAGGTGAGGTTGAAAGTATTGCCCAGATGAAACCAAAAGCTGAGAAGGAAAACGATGATGGTCTTTTGGAGTATTTGGAAGATATCATTGGGACTTCGAGTTATAAGTCTACTATTGAGGATAGCTACAAGCAAATAGATGAGTTGAACGAGGTCTGCCAAGAAAAGGAAAACAGATTCAGCTTGGTCGAAAAAGAGAAGGACTCTTTGGAAGAAAAGAAAGAAGAAGCTTTGGCCTTCATCTCCAAAGAAAAAGCGCTCGTTGAAAAGCAGTCTCTCCTGTACCAATTCCAAGTTGCAAAGTCCAATGAGAGTCTTGAGATGAACAAAAAGATTCTGGCTGAGCTTCAGGAACGATTGACAACTGAGCAGAAGGAGTCCAAGGAATTCCAGAAGGAGGTTAACGACATTGAGGAGGAGTACAACAGACTGCTCGCATCCGTTGCAGAAACCAACAAGGAAATCAAGAAGCTTGAAGATATGCAGAAGAAGGGTGATCGTGAGAAGGTTGCCGTTGAGGAAAAGAAGAAGAGCTTGGAGGCCAAAAAGAAGAAGGCTGAAAAACTTCTGAACACTGCACTTTCTGCTTTGAAAGAAGCTGATACCAAGCATTCAACGTTGGTTTCAGAAAACGAAACATTCAATAAGGATTTAGAAGAATTGAAACAATCACTCATTGAAGAGAAAGCTGTGCTGGATGAGATTCGTTCTGAATTGACGGATAAGACAAAGGCTTTCAATGAGGAGATTGAGATATATGAGGCCAAGCTACAACCTTGGACTGAACGTCTTGAACAGAAGAAGTCTGAGATCACTATTGCTGAATCCCAAGTGCAGATGTTGAAAGAGCAGAGATCACAGCTCAATGATAACATCAAGCAACTCACCCACAGAATTGAAGAGATTGTTCAAGAGGGTAAGGACAATGAACAGAAACTTTCTGCTCTCAAGATTGAGAAAACTCATAATGCCACACAAATTGAACTGGGTGAACAAGAGTGTGAAAATGCCTCTTCAAGACTTCGTGACATGGAAGCTGCTTTATCGAATCACCGTCAAAGAACCTTGGAAGCACGCAGCTCTCTCTCCACTGTTGAGAACAAGAACAGGGTTTTGTCAGGCTTAATGAGACTTCAAGAATCTGGTCGTATTCAGGGATTCCATGGAAGGTTGGGTGATTTGGGTTTCATTGATGATAAATACGATGTTGCCATTTCCACAGCTTGTGGTCAGTTGGATGATATGGTTGTTGAGACTGTTGAGGTCGGTCAACAATGTATTGAATACTTGAGAAAGAACAATCTCGGATATGCTCGTTTCATTTTGTTGAATAAATTGAGAAAGTTTAATATGGCTCCGATCCAGACTCCAAGAAACGTTCCAAGATTGTTTGATTTGATTCAACCACAAGATCCAAAGTTCTCACCTGCTTTCTACTCTGTTCTACAAGATACACTGGTTGCTTCGGATATGAAAGAGGCTAATGCTGTTGCTTATGGCTCCAAGAGATTCAGAGTTGTTACCCTTGATGGTAAGTTGATTGATAAGTCTGGTACCTTGTCTGGTGGTGGTAATGTTGTCAGTAGAGGTGGTATGAAATCCACTTCTCAGGCCAATTCGGTTTCTGAAAGAGAGGTACTTCAATTGGAGAAGCAATTGGCTGACAAGGAGCGTAAATATGAGAACGCTCAAAACACGTTCTACGAGATGACGAATGCTTTGAAGCAATTGAAAGACAGACAACCAGAGATTGATACTGAAGTGTCCAAACTTCAATTCCAAATTGAATCGCACACAAATGAGCTGCAAAACTCACGGAGACAATTAGAAGAACTCAATCAAACCAATATGGCATTGGCTTCTGACAACAGAGAGATCATTGCAGCCGAGAAGAAAGTGAAATCTTTGCAAGGAGAGTTTGACCAATTGAAAGAACAATCCAAGGAGATTCAAAATAAGATCAACGAGCTACAAGAGAAGATTATGGATATTGGCGGTGTTAAACTCAGGATGCAGAATTCCAAAGTTGATGGAATCAATCAAAAGATCGAGATTGCTTCTCAAAAAATCAATACAAACAAGGTAACCATCAGAAAGCTTACCAATGAACTCAAGAGATATACCAAGTCTAAAGATGAGAAGGAGGCTGAGATTGATGAATATGTTGCCGAACTTGATAAGATTGAAAAAGCATTCCAAGACAAGATCCGTACATTTGAGAATATCGATGAGAACTTGAAGAAGCTGATGGATGATAAAGATGATGCTCTTGCCAAGGGTGAGACTCTCAAGCAGACTTTGGACGAGAAAGTTGAACAAATCAACAAATTGAAGTCAGGTCAAGTTGAGATTGAGAACAAGATTGAAAGACATCAAGGTTTGGTTAAACAAGCTTCTAAGCATGTTCAACAGTATACTGAAGCTCTTGGTGGTTTAGAATTCAGAGATGTTTCTCATTTGTTAACATTTATTGAAGATGAGGAAGAGTTGAACAAATATTCAAACCCATCACTTTCTGAACTATCACCAGACGAAGTGAAGGCTCTTAATCTAGATGAACTTGAACGTTCTGTTGAAGAACTTGAAGATTTCGTCTCTAAAGCTAAAGTTGACATAGACGTTTTAGAGGAGTATGGAAGACGTGCAGCTGAATACCAATCTAGAAAAAGTGATTTGAACCAAGCAGTTGAAACAAGAGATGAGATCAAGAAAGTTGCTGAACAATTGAAGAAGAAGAGATTGGATGAATTCATGGAAGGCTTCAATATCATCTCTGCAACTTTGAAAGAGATGTACCAAATGATCACTATGGGTGGTAATGCCGAATTGGAACTTGTTGATAGTTTGGATCCGTTCTCTGAAGGCATTCTATTCAGTGTCATGCCACCAAAGAAATCATGGAAGAATATTTCAAACTTATCTGGTGGTGAAAAGACTTTGTCCTCTTTGGCGTTGGTCTTTGCATTACATCGCTATAAACCAACTCCTTTATACGTTATGGATGAGATTGATGCCGCTTTAGATTTCAGAAATGTGTCTATTGTTGCTAATTATATCAAGGAACGTACCAAGAATGCTCAGTTCATTGTTATCTCTTTGAGAAACAACATGTTTGAATTGGCTCAACAGTTGGTTGGTATCTATAAAGTGAACAATATGACTAGAAGTATCACTTTACAAAACCACGATCTCATCAACAGAGAGTGATTTTGGGGTTTCTTTAAGGTTTTGGGTTGGTTTTAGGGTTTAATGTGTTATATATCGTTGACGTTAATATATTGTTTTATTAAGCACTGGTCATTAAAGCAAATATGGATATCTATGAGTGAACCGGTTCTTTAGGGTTCATAAGCTGTTCTTCGACACTTTGCCTCGATATTGATCTAGAGACAACGGCAGAACCGTCCTTCTCTTTATCCTGGTCGTTATTCTCGATCATCGTGTTATCGTGTCCCTCGATACTCCTCTCCTCCTCATCGTAATCGTCATCATCACCATGGCCAAACCATCTAAACCTGCAAAGCCAGATGAAATGGCTCGTGAAGATGCCGATCTCCATCACAGCACAGACACAGTACAGAACAATGCCCATGATGTCCATGTTACCAACAACAACGCTGATGGCAGAGAAAATGGCTCCAGAGAGATCAACTGCCAGGAACAGGAAGTGGATGCCGACAACACGGCCTTTCCTCTTTGACAGCTCGATGTAAGGGGGAACCAACCCAGCAGCCAGGCACACTGAAGCCAAAATGCCGAAGATCAGCGTCGGCCACGTCTTTCCACGGTCGTGTAGAGGCCTCAGATACCAGATAAAACCGCCTTCAAGAGCTGCGCTCGCAGCGATGAACGAAACGACAATGATCACGATCTTCTTCCTGTCCATCTGCACCGGGGGATAGTACAGGGCCTGGACCCATGCTGTCAGACAGAAGGCGTAGAACAGCTCAGGTTGTACCTGGACGACGATGTTAGCCCTTGTGGAGATGAAGTAGATGGAGAAAGGGATGCCGCAAAATGCCCACAGGAACATCATTATAGGTGGGAAGCCCTCACAGTTCTTTCGACGCCAATTGTACCATATCTGAGGGATAAGCTGGATACACCAGCAAACTGTTCCGATGGTGGCCAGCACCGTAGATGCCTTTTCCGAGATCATCTCTTTGCTGATGTAGCAGTTAACATGGACGGGAAATATGAGAAAGGGAGAGGAAGGAAAGATTGGTACTTTTGATGCGTTGCGCCCGGCAGTCTGATTTATCCCAATGCGGAAGGATAATCCGCGGAGTTGAGCAAACCCCCACATTCGCTGGAATATTGTTTTGTAATTATTTTGTAATTATTTTGTGTATTTTTCTGTCTATTGTGTTGTATGTATTGGGTTCTCTCTATATAGCATGGAAGCTGCATTTCAGGCTTCTCTGTATAGCACCGATATTGAGGATGTCCAATGACACACACATCACTTCAACGCCAGCACCTCACTGACGAGAGCTTCCAAGTACCCATCTGCATTCTCTTGATCTAAATCCTTTAAAGAGCGGTGCAGCTTCTCTAAGTACTCCCAGTTCTCTCCGCTGGGGCCTTTGGTCTCGTGGATGATCTTCGCAGTGGCTTTAATGTCCTCCGGTCCGATAAAACTCTCATTCTGGATAGTTCCGATGTACACTTTACAATTTAACATACGATTCCCAGACTCGTTCAGAGGTAGCTTCTTAAGCTCCTGTAACTGCTCATCGTAGCAGTGTATTTCAAATGGGACCTCGTGCAATGTATAGCCGTCCTGTTCCCTTTCGTCCAAGTAGTCTTTGACTTCTCTGGCATACTCACCGGGGATGTAATAAGCACAGGCCAGCACCTTCAAATCATCTTTTGTGAAACTTTTGGGTAGTGAGTTGTCAAACTTCAAGACATCTTCGATGAAATCTTTATCTCTCACGATATCGTCATAGGAAACGAGCGTCACCACACGCCCCTTCTTCTCTGGAGTGCCCCGATGATCTGAAGATGATTGCCAAAACCGACGGACATAGCCATGGATTATACCGGAAACAACGAATTTAGCATGAGGTGGAGGTTTGAATATGAGCGATCCGTAGCCGAGTACCCATAAAGGCTCTTCTGGGATTGTCATCTTTACGTAATCTCTTTGTACGGTTTATATCATTGAGTGAGAGGACGCTCCACCGTTCTGTCCTGAAAGGGCCCTTGGTTATTACGTAATCCCGCGTGGTCACGTGATTTAACCGAAAATTGGTGCGAATTGTTCGTGAGACTTGCACATAGTCCTTTTATAGCGTATCTTCAGGTTTGTACCTTCATCCACAGGTAAAAAAGGGTAATACAATCATAATAAAGAGTTAAAGTGTACTGTATCGAAGTACTGAGCCCGATTTCATATGATTTGCAACCATGGATCATTCTCAAAGGAGATGCAATCACAGTGACAAAACCCCATGATAAATCACAAACTTGTGGGGGAGCATATACATAAAAATGCATATTCAAATATTACCGAGCTCCATGGTTCCAAAAACATTACACACAACAGTATCATCCAAAGTTTTGACAGACTATTTAGTACATTGCAACTTGTCGCGCAACACGATCATCCAGCCATTCGAGAACGTACATTGAGGTCACGTGCACAGACAATATATGAGGACTTTGTTCGTCATACTCGAAGTGTGTTTATATTTATAAAGAGAGAGATCTGCATGTGCTGTTATGTACCATCAAGAGATATATCCTCTCGGTGAAATAGAGAAGAAAAGTCATCACGTTTCAAGCGTTGACGTTGGCCCGTAACACAGTTACGCACTCAAACGCACCATCAGCATTTACGAAACTCCTAGTAAACGTGCGTAAACGTGTCATGGTTATCACATAATGAAAAACTGTATATAAAAAACTTTCATGAACCTCTCTTAAAGAAGCCAATGCTCATTCTATTTTTCTTCTTCTCTTTGTCCTTCCTCCAGAAACCTGGCTTCTCCGACAGCGACCCTTGTGATGATGGAGTTGTGTCTGTTTGCGTTGATGCTATGCTTGGTTTGTTCTTCAATCTTGATGACATTTCTAGCTGTTTCTTATCAGAAGATGTTGTTGAAGGCTGAGATGAATCAATAGAGAAGCCATTTGATGAATGGACTTTATCAAGGGGGGACAAAGGATCGGCATCAGCGTCGTCATCATCAACTTTTGTATCAACAGGTTTCATATTGAGGTTGAACTCAGTGTTAACTCCATCATTGACAGGATGTGACGAAGTGGAGGTGATCACCTCAGCTGCTGAGTTCTTGTCAAACGTCTCCTCATCAATCTCTTTGTAGAAGAGGACATAAGCAGTAGCTAGATCAGGACTATCACCAATGAATCTGAGGACAAAATTCTCATCAATCTTTTCAACTGTTTCATCATCAAACAACAGCCAGCCTATCACCGTCTTTATCAATGCAACATAATGTCCATGATGAGGACCACCACCGATATGGACAACAACAGCATACAGCTCATAGAATTTTACACCATCTTCAAATTTTTCAGAGGGAATATCACTTTCAAGTTTGAAATATAAGGGATAGCTCATCTTATGGAAAAGTTTCACATTTCTTTGATGTTCTTCACTGTATTTGAACCTCTTGAGATGCAAAGCCAGGATTTTAGGCAGCTTTTTCAATCCCATCTTCTTCTCAGCTTCTTGAAGAGAATGACAATTATCACAGTAAAACTTGTTACTCCCAGCGAGCATTTCACTGGCACTAAACTGTTTCAGACACTTCTCCAATGAGTCATCCATCAAATCAAGTGATAGATCTAGAAAAGTCTCATCACGACTAGTCACATTCTCACATGTCAGGCATTTAGTCTGATTAGTCAATAGCCCTTCAAACAAGTAACGGATGTTATTGATACCGTTCAAATTGCTCTCCATTGAATCAATAACCTCATTCAATAGGAAATTCAAAAACTCATGAGCATCTTGATGCATTGCACTTCTAAACAGCTCGTTCTCTTTCTTGAGGGTATCAACTAAGAACGAAGGTGAAACGACACCAATTTTGGACTCATTCTCAACTTCACACTCAAACAAATCTTTCAATGCAGTGAATAGTGACACTTTGGTACCAGGTTCTTGTAGTGAATGGTCCAGATTTATGATGGGGCCATTGATCAAAGCAGCTTTCTTGCGGGCATCAACCGTCGCATTTCCGTCATCAACTTCACCAACAACGACTTTCAAGGTCTTCAACCGGATGTTGGGTATTGTTATCACTGTACTGTTCTGTGGTGTCTCTTGTGGCTCCACCTCATCATCGTTTGAGTCCCTTTTATTACGCCCAAAGAAGTTTGACGTCCTTCTGCCTATTGTAACCTTAGGCTTATCCTCCTTCTTATCTTCAGCCACAGACTCAGTAATCTTTGTAACTGGATGGGGTTTCAGTCCATTCATAGCATGACGACGGGTCTTGGGGCGTTTGGAATCCTTAGTTGGATATTTGAGAATGTTTAATCTGAAGTCATCTGTGTAGTAGAGGCATTGGACAACTGAGTTACAATAGCACGTGTTACCGAAATTTTCCATACCAAACGTCTTATCTGAACCGTCACCAAACGGCAAGTCTGTTACCACGGAATTGTAATCTTCATCACCGTCTTCATGAATTTCTGGCATCGGCTGACTCGTTGTAGCCTCCAAGTGGTTCACTAACGATTCCGTCTTGGAGCTAACTGAAGACCTATTGGATAAGGACCCATTTCTTGATACTCCAGCGGGTACAGAAAGCAGACTGTTATCCTTAGGAGTGCTGGATCCACTGCTTAGCCACTTTTTAAGAGACATCTGGTGGACTCTGTAGGGTTATCAGTAAAAGAATGAGTGGATTATGTCCTGGTATTTGCGGGTGTTTTGGGAGTGGAAAGGGCTGGTGAAAATAGCTAAAACTGATAGTCTGTGCTTTTCTAAGGGAATACAGATGGTGATAACCTTCTTAAAAGCTGTGTGAATGGCACCTTTTTTGCTTTATGACTTGGTGGATAAAATATCCGGAAATGTCGAGAGGCCCCAACAAACAATCAGAAAGGCGCGCGTGTATGTTCGGGTTTTTTCCCCTTTGCGGGGTTCGAAACGGGACGTTCCTGCGTGGAAATCTGCGTGGTGGAGCTCAGCCAGTGTAGATCGTGTGAATTGGATAGCATCTGGTTGTTTATCGTGTAAATTATAGTATATGTGGCTTTTCCTACGTTCAAATAGTTCAAGTTGGTCCGTAAAGCACTCGGATATGTGGTATAGATGCTTACGTAATCGCGGGTCTTTCTAGCATCTATACAACTATACACTGCCAACCGTCAAAAATACCTCTCGGTGGCCAAGTTGGTTTAAGGCGCCAGACTGTAATGTTTCAAGTCATCTGGATATCGGGCGTTCGAATCGCCCCCGAGAGATTTTTTTTGCTCTTTTTGAGATGGACCCGGTAGGGCCAGCATCGTCGGGCACCAGGCTTCCTGGCCATTATTCCATCTGGCAACTCCACACACCTCCATTTCCAGAACAATTGCCTACATCTTCCGATATACAAACAGTTATCAACATGGTCAAGTGCTTCATTGCCCCTTCGATTCTGGCCTCCGACTTCGCCAATCTCGGCTGCGACTGCCACCGTGTGTTGAACGCCGGTGCTGATTGGCTCCACATTGACGTTATGGATGGCCATTTTGTGCCAAACATCACACTTGGTGTTCCAATTGTTGAGTCTCTGAGAAAGGCTGTGCCACGCGGCGACGGTGTATCCAAGCCTAAGGCCTTCTTTGACTGCCACATGATGGTTGCTGAGCCTGAGAAATGGGTTGAGGAGTTTGCTAAAGTCGGTGCTGATCAGTTCACTTTCCACTATGAAGCCACCAAGGACCCACTTGCCCTCGTCAAGCTGATCAAGAGCCACGGTATCAGAGCTGCCTGTGCCATCAAGCCGGGTACTCCCGTTGATGTTCTCTACGAGCTGGCTCCATATCTCGACATGGCTTTGGTTATGACCGTGGAGCCAGGATTTGGTGGCCAGAAGTTCATGATTGAGATGATGCCAAAGGTGGAGGCATTGAGAGAGAAGTTCCCAAACTTGGATATCCAAGTTGATGGTGGTTTGGGCAAAGCAACTATCCCACACGCTGCCAAAGCCGGTGCTAACGTCATCGTTGCTGGAACTTCAGTCTTCACCGCTCCAGACCCAGCAGAGGTTATCGCGTTCATGAGAAATGAAGTTGACACGAACCTTAAGGCCAAGGGCCTTGATAAGTAGTCGTTTTATAGAATGAAGTCTACGGGTAATCATATATTCAAATGTTGTGTAAATCTACAGATTACCATACAAATAGAACAAATGTTGTATATGTGTAAATCAAAGAAGCACAGAAACCTCATGCAAAACAGAATCTAATGTACAGAGTAACAATAATTGTAGAAAGGGGGGTCGTGACAGTTTAATTTTTGTTTTCATAACACTTTTCAGAAAAAGCTTGGGCCACCAAGCGTGGTACCTTCGCCAGTGGACTCAACAACAAAAGCGCTAGAGGCACGATCCTCAATAACAGACCAGAGCGCTTCCTTGACAGAGTCTATTTGGCTCTTTGGCTTAGGCTCCTCTTGCTCGTCGTCAACCATCATCTCATCTTCAACCTTGGCAGTGGCATCAATCAGAAGCTGATCCGCTTTTCTCTTGGCGATGTACTTCTTGTTTCTTTCGATCTTCTTGAATCTCTTTGTGGACAGCGTTCTTGTTGTGAGCACACCAGATGGTCTAGCACCGGTATACAGGGCAACAGCAGTACTCTTTGGCATACCAGACGTAGAAGAGGCTGAACCTCTTGGTGGGGCGGTGAGACCGTTTCTGGCTCTGGTAGCACGCTTCTTGGCCAAAGCGGCTCTTTTACGAGCCTGGATCATTGTGTCCTTTGGCTTGTTGATGGAGTTCTTAGAAGGCATTGTTGGTTGGTTGGTGAGCTAAGACTGCGTTAGATAAAGTATCTCTCAGGGCCTGAAAGCTCATCTCAAAAATTTTCTATGAGCAAGAGTTAGAAAAAAAAATCAAATTAAATTAAAAAAAAAAAAAAAAAAAAAAAAAAAATAAAAAAAAAAAATAAAAAAAAAAAAAAAAAAAAAAAAAAAAAAAAATAAAAAAAAAAAAAAAAAAAAAAAAAAAAA